>JAPFFP010042086.1:0-14485 GCA_026153255.1 Solanum medicagineum | reverse complement strand
AAGGTACCATCTCCCCTTTGGGAGAAAACGTCCACTCTACCATCCTTCACTAAGGCCCTCAGCTCTTACAAGGAGGGACCAAGGTCTTGTTTTGCCTTTACCTCCTTAAGTATGGAAGATTTAGAACCATCGGCAACCACTACACCCCCATTATCAACTTCATCCAATTTAACCCTCAATCTAGGCAACCGGTAAACCTCTCTAGCTACCTCTTTGCCACCATTATAACATAAGCTAGACTGCCAATAGACACCCTACTTAAAGCATCGGCCACAACATTAGCTTTTTTGGGGTGATAATGCACACTGATATCATAATCATTAAGAAGCTCTGACCACCTTCTTTGTCTCAAGTTAAGATCTTTTTAGGTGAACACCTATTAAAGACTCTTGTGGTCGGTAAATGCATCAACATAAACCCCACACCACAAGTAGTGACGCCAAGTTTTCAAAGCAAATACCATAGCCACCAATTCAAGATCATGGGTGGCATGTCCGGTCCGGCTCCCTAAGTGACACTTTCAACTTGTTGATCCCTCCGAAGAATCTTGATGGAAGCTACATCTTTGTTTCTCAATCTCTTCACTTGTTTATCCAAAATCTCCACCGGGACCTTCTCAGAAGTCAAATCATCTTCTGCAACACCCACTACATCTAAAGGCACAATAACACTTGGTCACCCATAAACTTCCTCCACCTAGACACATAGAAGATCGGATGAATCATACTTATATCGATGGCAACTCCAACTCGTAGGCTACCTTACCGATCCTCTGCAACACCCTATAAGGATCCATAACCCTTGGGCTTAATTTCCGTTTCTTTCCAAACCATCCACACCCTTCATGGGTGAGACCTTCAATTAAACCCAATCACTAACCTTAAATTCAAAATCTCTCCTTCTTACACCAGAATATGACTTTTGCTCACTTTGAGCCATCTTTAACCTTTCCCTCATCAACCTTACCTTCACCAAAGCTTCCATAACCAAATTTTCTACAATCAAAGCCATCCCACCAACCATACCAAGGTACCTTTCCACAGTTTCTATCCATTCTCGCGGAATTGGGAAGAATAGAATAGGATGAATCATGAACCTCTCTCAAACACAACTCCCTCAGGTCATCAACATTAGGCATACATAATCTACCTTGGTACCTAAGGTACCATCTCCTCCTTGGGAGAAAACCTCCACTCTACCATCCTTCACCAAGGTCCTCAACTCTAGCAAGGCGAGACCAAGGTCTTGTTTTGCCTTTACCTCCTCAATCAAGGAAGATTTAAAACCATCGACAACCACCACCACTCCCCCGCATTATCAACTACATCCAACCTAACCCTCAATCTAGCCAACCAGTGGACCTCTCTAGCCACCTCTTTGCCACCATCTTTGATATGAGCTAGACCACCCATAGACACCTTACTTAAAGCATCGGCGACAACATTTGCTTTTCCAGGGTGATAATGCACACTCATACCATAATCTTTAAGGAGCTTTAAACAACTTATTTGTCTCAAGTTAAGATCTTTTTGGGTGAACACATATTAGAGACTCTTGTGGTCGGTAAACACATCAACATGGACTCCATACAAGTAGTGACGCCAAGTTTTCAAAGCAAATACCGCGGACGCCAATTCAAAGATCATGGGTGGGATAATTCTTCTCATGCACCTTAAGTTGTCTAGAGGCATATGCTATTAGATTACCACTTTGCATCAAAACATACCCCAAACCAATTCTTGAAGCATCAAAATATACCACAAATCGTTCCAACCCTTCTAGTAGAGCCAAGATAGGAGCGAAGGCAAGCTTATCTTTTGAAGTTTCGAAACTCATTTCACACTCATCGGTCCACATATATTTTGTCCTTCTTTTGTGTCAACTTAGTCATAAGAGAAGCAATAGAGGAAAAAACATTTACAAACCTCTAGTAATAACCTGCCAAACCCAAGAACCTTCTAATATCCGATGGAGTCAAAGGTCTAGGCCAATTTCTAATCATCTCCATTTTCTTAGAATCTACCTTAATGCCAGCCTGACAATATATGCCCTAGAAAATCAACCACTTTCAACCATAACTCACATTTTTCATATTTTGTATACAACCTCTCCTCCCTCAAGATTTGCCATATCACCCTCAATTGATCCACATGCTCCTCCTCACTATGAGAATAAATCAAGATATCATCAATTAAAACCACCACAAATAATTCAAGGTAGGGTTTCAAGACCTTATTCATATGATCCATAAATATAGCCGGTGCATTAGTCAACCCAAAGGACAGAACCACAAACTCAAAGTGCCCATACCTAGTACGGAAAGCCATCTTGGGAATGTCACACTCCCTCACTTTCACTTGGTGATACCAGGACCGAAGATCAATCTTAAAAAAAGTGACTAGCCTCCCTGAAGTTGATAAAAAAGGTCATCAATCCTTGGTAGAGGGTACTTGTTCTTTATGGTGACTCTATTAAGTTGTCGGTAATCAAAGCACATTCTAAGAGAACCATCCTTCTTCTTCACAATTAACACTGGTGCACCCCAAGGTGACTCACTAGGCCTTATAAAACCCTTTTCCAACAAACCCCTCAATTTGTCCTTCAACTCATTCAACTCTGCCGGGGCCATACGGTAAGGGGGAATAGAAATGGTTGTGTATCGAGAAGGACGTCTATGCAAAAATCTATTTTCCTTTCAGGAGGGACACTGGGAAGCTCATCAGGAGAGATGTCAAGAAACTCATTAAGCACCGGAATCGACTCAATAGGAAGGACTTTGGACTCAACATTCCTAACCCTCACAAGATGATAGAGACAACCCTTAGAAATCAACTTTTGGGATTTAAGACAAGATATGAATCTGCACTTGACCACCATATCACAACATTCCCACTCAAGGATAGGTTCATTAGGCAATTAGAATTTAACCCTATGGGTTCAACAACCAATAGAAGCATAATATGCATGCAACCAATCCATCCCAAGAATGATGTTAAAATCAACCATATCTAATTCAACAAAATCACAAGGCAAGATTTTATGCAAAATGGACACAGGACAATTTCTATAGACTTTTCAAGCAATAATGGACTCAGCAAAGGGGGTAGATACTTCATAAGGGTCACACAATAATTCGAGACTAACATAAAATTTTTTGGCAACAAAAGGAGTAATAAAAGAAAGAGTGGCATCCGGGTCTATTAATGTATACACATCAAAATAAAAAATCTTTAATATACACATGTAGCACCATGCCAAGTCTACTTACCCCTAGAGGGGTATGGTTACGAACATCGACGGTCATCTACATAATCCTTAGTAACCCATGGACAACGCTCGGACTCGTGATCTTTTTCACCACACTCAAAACATGCACTCAAACCAGCCAAACAATCTCCCAGATGGTACTTCCCATACTTGTGGCACAGAGGAGAAGCTTTAATATCAACACCCTTACCCTTATTTTGAGCGTATGGACAATCAATAATCTTGTGGTTCATCTTGGCACACCCAAATCATGCACCTGTGTTCCTCAGACATGTGCCATTATGATTTCTCCAACATTTTGGGCTCCTAGGATGGGTCATCCCACCATTACCATTGGGCATAGCATATCAGAGCCTCCCTTGAAATCGCGTCGTTCTTCGTCCTTCCTTTGAGGCCACTGGGCAACCCTTTATCCTATGCCCAACATCGCCACACTTAAAGCAATCCGCAATCCCCACCAAATACTTTCCTTGATGTTTCTTGCCACACCCTTGACAAGTGGCAAAAAGGGGTCCTTTTCTTTAGGCATTTGTGCACCGGTAATATAGTAGAAGATGAAGCACCCTCAGCTCGAACTCTCTTGGTCTTTTTCTTCCCCTTTTATCATTTGAAGCCACGGGGGCAACCACTGACTAGTTGAGTTGTGCGGTCATAGCTTTGCCCAATATCCTTAAAGCATTGCAAACCTCCGAATTGGAAATGTCACAGTTCTGAATAGCTTGAGACATGTTCTAAAATGTAACGGGTAGGAATTAGGAATAAGCCTTAGAGGACTCATCTCTATTGCATGACATAAATCTTGAAGAAGGGGAACATTTCCTAAAATACCTCATAGCCTCTTACTCATGGTTGTGGCATGCTTCACAACCATGAATAAGAGTCCAATCGACACGGTGTGTTGGATTCCAAGGACAATTAACAACCAAGTGCTCTGGTACCAAGTTTTTCATGGCCTAAGCCTAGGGCCTAGACGTGACATGGTGAATAGGAGCCCGAAGGGACCCAAACAAGCCTCTTAGCATATCAACCACACATCCTTGGTTGTAAAAGGAAAGTAAACAACAACAAAATATATAAATAAGGAAAATGGGACTAAAGTCTTTGAATATAAAAAAAGCCTAGGAGTTAAGCTTATAACATAAATCCATCATAATATTCCAACAATACCTCTAAACATAGAATGGAGTGGGGGCCAAGACACTTTTCGGGCTCACCCTCATAATGTCAAATGTTCAACATAAAAAAGTCTTAGAGATAACAGGAGAAAGTAGATAGTGTCCCCAAACTTGAGGACTTACTAAGCTTATCTTTGAATAATCTCACTAGCCACGTGGAGGATGATCAAAAAGAGCTCCGATCCCTACATGGTGATATCGTGTAGGCATAAAATATACGTCAGTACGTTTTAATCTACTATACAATGCAACAAGACATAAGCCAATATAATCAAAATGCATAACAATAGACAATCGATAAGTGTAATCTCAATATTGCATGCATGATCAATACTTAAAGTAAAACATGCTCATAAATGATTCAACTAGTACAAATCATAATCGATGTTACCCCTCATTGGTTAATAGGTGGTCTATTGATGACATCTGATGTTCATGCTCTAATAAGAAAGCGGTTGTTGTCAACAACTAACCTAATCGAAGGTTAGGGTCGAATCCACAGGTAATATAGGGATTGACTACAAGACTTCACTACTAATCATTTCAAGCATCAATAACTAAAATCTCTTAATGGGGAGGGGGGTTTGTGATTCAAAACAAAAGTAAAATTACGACTATACTGCTATGCGGGAGAACACTCAATTTTAGGGACAACTTGGGAATTGTGTTCCTCATATTTCATTGACTTGATTACCCTAGGTAACATAACCACAATTCAAGATTAGCATACAAGACGATACTTAGGTCTTCTAGTCCTCTTGTGAAGGTGAAGGTCGAATTTTACTATGGCGCTTGGTCGGCAACCAAGGCATGCCAACTAACCGTTACCAATTGTCCCAGCCAACCTTCCCTTGGTCACGTTCGGTTGATTAGATGAGAAGACATCGATCAAATCCTATCATCTACTTCCCTTTTCCTATTCATCACTACCTTGGTCGGGATCGTGATAGTAGGCGGGGTTTGGTGTTGGTCAGCACCAAACAATAATCATAATGAAGAGAAATAGATAATACATGCAAAACCCAATCATAGAAATGCAATAAACCTAGTTCATCTCAAGTGAAGTACCCATGGTTCCCATAACCCCAAGTTGTGGGTGCTTAGCTACTCATGGCTAAGGCAAAACAAGCAAAAATGCACATACAAGATATAAATGGGAGTTTTACCAATTACAATGAAGAAAGTAGCCACCACAAGTTTCAAACCCACAAGCTTGATTGATCAACAATGAGTATAAAGCAAGATTTGCAATCCCCAAAAATGGGTTTCCCAAAAGAGAACAATAAACTACTCTAAAAAAACTAAGAAAAGATTCAAAAGACGATTGTGAATGTCTCCTGGTCGAAATCTTTTCTAAAACTGTAACTTAAAATATGTATAGTATTTACAAAATAACCCTATAATTAACATAGAAAAGGCAATTGACTGCTGATAAGTCTCACAAGTATGACTCATAGGATGACCTACGAGTCGTAGTCGGGGTCTCGTATAAGGTTCTTGGCATCTTGGACTAAAATCGTATGACCCATAGGTACGAGTCATTGCTTGAGCTACGACTCATATGTTCTTCTCGTAGTCTTGGCCTTCAGTTTTTGATCCAACATTTTGCCTCTCTGGTTCTTACTATGAGTCTACCTATACGAGTTGTAGTGAGACTTACAACTCGCAGGATGGCCTCATAGGGGTGACCTCCACTTAGCAGATTTCTAAATTTTTGGCCTCTGATTCTTGCTACAACACACCCTACGACTCGTAGCTTGGGCTATGACTTGTAAGTCTGCTTGTATGTCCTAAGCTTCAGTAGAATCTCCAACTATTTTTCAAAATCATGTCAATGTAACTTTTCTGTAAGAAAAACACAAAAACACGTAAAACCCATAAAAAGTTGCATTAAGAACTCACAAAATCCATTGTTTTAGGCATCAAATGTGTTGTATTTTGACAACACATCAACACCCTCAACTTAGAATTGTTTCTTTCCTTATTTATATATAGGTTGTTAATGTTTTTCTTGTTCTATTTATGGTCTACCTAGTACCATTTAATGCTTTTCTAGAACTATTAGATTTATTCATAGTGAGGTTACTTTATTTCCTTTCTAGAGTAGGATTTACCTTATAATTTTCTTTCTAGGTTTTGGCTACTTTATTAGCTTTAACTAAGGGGTATTGGAAGTCCAAGGACCCCATCCTATATGTAGGAGCCCTTTTTCATTCATTAAGGACACTTAAATTGATATTAATAATATTTGAGAGAGTTCTTTTGAACCTTTGGGATTTGTTCTCTGAGAATTTATCTTTAAACTTTTACTTGTTTCATAGTTTAAGGTATAAGGTAATTTACTCTTGTGATATCTTTGATTCCTTTTTGATATTCTTTAGAAGGTGATTAGTTTCATATACTAATTATTGTCTTAAGTACTCATAAAGGGGTCAAGATCCGTATCTACTGTTTTGATTCATTTTCTCAAGTAAAGACATTAGATTTCATTCATAGATATATATTGTTACTTGGATGTTTTCAAGTCTTTAGAAAAAATCCCTTTGAATTTATTAGATCATTCCTTTTAATTTATCATATGTTAGTTCTAGTTTTCTAATTCTTTTAGGTTTGCTTCCGCACTTCAATATTTCAGCATTGAATTTGGGATCTTTCTGACCACCTTGTCATCACTATTTCATTCTTGGTAAATCTTGGAATTTATTGAGTATCAAGAGCAAAATTAGAAAAAAAAAACTAAAAAAAAGAAAAATAAAAAAGTGATATCTTTCTCTCTAAGAAAAGTAATTATTTTCTTTTCAAAAAATCTGATTAATTGCTTTCTAAGAAATCTAATTACCTGCCCTTTAAGTTTCACATTACTTTGTTTGCAAACAAAAAAACTAAACAAGGAGAGGAGATTCTTGAACTTTCAGGATAAGAGAAAGTTTTTCTTCTTGTTCTTTAATTTCTGAATAAGTTCTTTTTTATTCATGGTTTATTTTACCAAAATCCTACTTGTTCTAGGACTAGTTCTTTACTTTCTTTTGTGCCCAAAATATTCATTCTTTATTAGCAAGAATGTGATACTAATTTTTCTTTAATTGTAAATCTATGAAGTATTCTTGTTCAAAGCTTATTTGAAGGGAAAAAGGCAAGTGTGAGTGAGATTAATTGAAAAGAAAAAAGCCAAATCAAGATATATTTATCTCCTTGATGCATTTTTTTTGTTTTTTGAGATGTTTCCAACAAGTAAGAAAATTGAAGTTGGAATTTAAAACAATACCAACTTTATTGAAGTATTGATCACACGATTAGAGAATATGAATGCCACCTTTGATGAATTGAGGAGGAAAAATATTTTTCATATAAGGTGTGCAATAATGGATAATAATTTCTCTATGATTATTGATTGTAGAAGTAGTGTTAATGTGGTAAGTTCACCTAGTAGAGAAGTTTAGTCGTACATGCTTTGATCTTACTACTCTTTATAAACGCCAGTGGCTATGTAAAGTTGGTGCATATAAAGTGCCTAATCTTAAGGTGGTCACTAATACGTGTTCTATTAGCCAAACACATGCTAATGAGAATTATAAAGGTAAAGAAAAGTATTTTGGGTTTGTCCATGATAAAACTCATGACAAAAAGCCAACAATGCAATTGTAGATCTAATACCCATGAGAAAGGAAAAACTAGGTGATGAGATTCCTATTCTACAAAAAAAACAAGTATGGTATGTATTATTTGTTTATTCACATTCTTGGTATTCCTAAGATACCTATGATGACCCAAAGTTAGGAGCCTTGATTGTAGAAAAGATAGCCTGAAAATAACTTGAGATCAGGTCCATGAGAGCAACTTATGGTCCATAGGGTTGGTCATTAAACATGAGACTTCAAGAAGGAAAAAGGTTTCCAAGTGTGGGTAACCCACGTACCAAGTGACGGCCTGTATAAAATTTTATGGCCCATAAGTAGGGTAGTGAGTGACACTATCAAACATTAAGAAAATTTGGAGTTTGTTGGAAGGTGACTTGAGTGTTACCAAATGACCCGTTAAATAGGATACAACCTATAGGGTGGTTCGTGGAATGAGACCTAGAAAATAAGAAAAATGACTAAGTATGGAAGGACCCTATGAGTCAAAACCATGACCTATCGGTGGTTACACGGGCCATAACAAGGCTTCATGGTTTAAGGTCCAGAAAAGTAATTTTTTCAAGAGTTTTAGATGTGTTACCAGACGAAAGGGACCTACGGCCCGTAAGTGAGGTTTCATAGGTTGAATTCGTCTTTTTAATTGAGGGGTAGTTTTATCATTTCTATCCTTTCTATTCCTAACTACACCATTTTGGGAATGAAAAAGGGACCCTATATCAGCCTTAAAGCCCTAAGTCCCTCATTCACTCCTTCATTCTTCAACTCTAAAATTCTCTAAGGCAAAGGCTCTCAAGAACAAGCTAGGGAAAAGGCTAGGGTTCCATGATTTCTTCTTCAAAGCTTCGAGTTTATTTCACCTAAGTTTTCCCATGGTATGTGAGTTGATTTATGTGTATCCTTCCACCCATACAGTTCCCTTTCAAGTATTATACTTGTTCTTTAAGTTATTTAAGTTAATATGTATGCTTATGATGATTTCATGATATTTATGTTAATAAATACTACTCATGATATCCTACAACTATTGTACTAATTATATATTTGAGCTATTGATTATAACCCTCATGATGGGTTTCGATAATGATAAAGAATGGGCATTCTCAGTGGTCCTTAAAAAGAGAAATTTCCTTATGTCTTATGTGATTTATGATTCTTCCATTTAAAAAGCCTAGCCCACCTAGTTTTTAAATAAAGCTTATGTGGTGTACAAATATGATTAGGGCATTAAAGAAGATCTTTAAAGTTAAGTTTGTCAAAGATATAAGTAAGTTGACAATTGCACTAAAGATTTTAAGATAGGTCCCTAAGATGAAAGGACAATCCTCACTTGGTTTTTCTTAAGTCCGAGCTACTTTTATGATTTTCTACTTATGATTCCAAGTTATGTTTTAGAGATTTACGTGGGATGACTTAGCACCAATTGGACTTGAGATTCCTTCTGTTAGTTGAGGCGTGATCCCTTAAAGCTAAATCTCAATGTCCCTAACTATGTGACAGCATAGGAGCCCTTGTAGGCTAGGCTAGTGGATCCATGTAAGCACATATTTCATGAAAGATGCAATTACAAGGTAACTATATTTTGGACATCTACCATGGCAATGTGATTTTCCTTCTCCCAATGGAAGGAGTTCATTAGCCTTTTCCCAATGAAAGAGATCATTGGATTTCATGTAGTAGCTCACATGGTCTTTTATGTCTGTTATGGTCTACTCCCATAAGTCTATGATTCCATGATTTGTTTCCACTACATGCTATTTCTTATGTGTTGACTCTTATTCATATTGATGCACATTCCTTGTGCATGCTTAAGCTCACTTATCTATCTTTATCGCATACATGCTTATTTGTATATTTATGAAAGATGGCATTACAATTTTATACATGTATTACATCTTAGATACTTAGTATATTCCACGTACTAACACATATTTTGCCTGCATGATTTAACCATTTAGGAACAGGTAGCCCTTCACTCGCTTGTGGGTAATATTCAGCTTTCAAGAATAGCATGGTTATTTGTGGTGAGCCCTTAGTTCAGGACTCTACTATTATTCCACTCTATCTTGTATTTACTTTTGAGACATTGTATTTGTAGCCCTTCTTAAGCATGTATTTTCTATGTTGCACAACTGTGGATTCTTTTTTATTTGATGGAGATCGAAAATTATTGGTTCATCCATTGATGTAGTAGTTGGTATGCTTTTGGACATAATTCTTCAACTCTTCATGATTGTGAGCTTAAAAAGGCAGTTTCTACTTGTGATAAGGAGTAACATGATTATTATGATACTTTTGATCAAGTATTTTGTGTTGAACCTAATCATAAACTCTTGAATAAGAATTGGATTAACTACTTAGAAAATAATGGAGATTCTAACTTGAAATATGAAGCTTTTTGTAACTTTCTTGGCGACTCTTGTGTTTGTGTGAATAGTTTTTATGTGGAAAAAGTTTTGAGAGGTATCATTGAGGCTGTTGCTATATCATAAAAGTAACCAACTTGATGTGGATTCTTTATTGTCTTTATCATACCCATTGGATTACTATATTCCTATAACTAACTTAGAGTTGAATTTATTATTTTCTTTGATATCAAGATGAGTATTTTGTTGTGCTTATATAAGTAGAAAAACTTTCTATTGCGATGATGATATCCACATGTTTTATAAAGGTGTATTTATACATACTAAGATTACTTAGTTTAAGTGGACACATGGTCACTATCTTGGTTTGCTCCTACCACTGTTGATTTTTAATTAATGGACTTCTTTACTAATGCATGTCTTCTTGTATTTGCGAGATTATGATTCGAGGATGAATTATCTTCAAGAAGAAGGTAATGATAACATCAATGATGGCATACCTTCAGTAATGTTGAATTAAGGGATGAATTCTTTTCAAGAAGAGGAGAATGATAGCATCCATAGAAGATCCACTTCATTAGAAGGACATTAACGAAGCTTTAGAGGCACCAAGGAGGCCCATGAACAAACCTTAAACCAAAGAGTTGAAATCCAACCAAATGGGCTTTAATTGCAGATCCAAAGGCATCTAATTAGGAAAAAAAGAGTTGAAGCCAAGGAAAAGAAATTCTCCAAATGCTATAACTATTTAGTATCCCAAATAAAAGTATAAGAGGGGTACTTTTGAGATCCAATTCCATCCAAATAAGTCAAGAAGAGTCCAAGAAATAGCCACAACAAATGTTACTTTCTGCCGAAGTTTGAAGAGAAGACTACTCAAACTTTCCAAGATTGTAATGGGTCTTTTCCTAGTTGGGGTTTTTACCTAGTTTACTTATTTATTTATTAATGCTTTTCTTGTTCTATTTATGTAATGACCCGGACTTTGTAAGGCCTTATTGGTGCATGAATTTTTGTTCTGAAAGATTTTTTTAACCAAGGTGACACCTCACAAGCACCTCCATGGGTCGCGTGACTCACCATGGGCCATGTGGAGGAGCCTTGAGATGGCCCTTGGCCTTGTGTGTAGAGTATTGGCCTTAAGTTGGAGTTCAAGACAAAGGCTTACACCACATGAACCCCACAGGGCTGGTGTGGCTCTTTATTGGCCATGTGGTAGCTCATGAGAGGAGTCTTGTCCATGAAAACCACATTTTGGCCAAGGCACTTCACACATGAACCTCATATGGTCCGTGTGACCCTTCACGGGTCATATGGGCTCTTGTATGAGTGTTGCTGTGAAACTTTTCTAAGTATGATATCACCATCTTGGAGCTTCATCTGCGGAGAATTTATCTATGTGAAGCTTCACGAAAGGCCACGCGGTCTGTGTGACTCCTACATGGCCCGTGGTGCCTCTATATGCGACCCCTAGCACCTTTTGACACTCTATTCATTAATGACTTTCTTGTAATTTTGGATATTCTTGAGGGTAATTGATGACTTTCTAACCTATCCTAAACCTCTGAAAAGACCTATACTCTCATATTCTCATTCAAATTCAATTCAACACTTAGAATTATTCACAAATCTCCTCTAAAGACCTCTCAAGTGAACCATTGGAGAACTACTTGGAGACTAAGGAAGGTTCTTCTTCTGCACCAATTTCTTCGCATTTTCTATTGGTTAGCTAAAGTATGTGGGAATTGATTCAAGGTCCCTTTCAACCATTAAGACCACAAACTCTTTTACTCTTTGATTTTATGAAATTGAGCTACATTAAACATGGGTCTTTTGGATTATTGTTTATTTTATGCAATTGAGATATGGGCTATGTTTAATTGTTGTTTCTAAAGTGACTTAAGCCCTTATATTATTGAATTACATGAATATTATGAAGATTTGTATATGTATTGTCCCTTTAAAGTTTGATTTAAACATGGATAATTTAAATTGTGATTTAAATGTGAATTTACGTATGAATTTACTTGAATTTCATATTGTATTATTGATTTGAGTTTGAATCTCTATTGCCCATGCTATTCTTTCATTATTCATGGAATATGCATTCATGAGCATTGGTTTTATGAAGAATATGAAGTAGGCTATGACCCAATTATGTTTATGAATATGATTTTGAAGAGAATAAGGTTATGACAAGAATGTGCTCACATAAATGTGTATGATATGGCTCTTTGAGCAAACTCTGGGTATTTACACCACTTTGACATATGTTAATGGGCTATTCTATGCATGAAGGTTTGATTTGAAGCATGATTTGGCTTTTTAGCCCAAGTATGAATGAGTATAAAGAATGTTTGGGATTTAAGCCCAAGTATGCATTAAAATGGTTTGAAATGACATATGCCTCTTTTTAAAACATGTTTAACTTTATTTATTCTTGTGGGAGAATGACTTAGCGCCGAGTGGACTTGTCCATCTCTAAGGGTACAGTACCCAAGTCCTATAACTATGTGCCAGCATAGGTACTTGTTTATGGTAACCCTTACCAAAAGGGAGCCCCGTAAGGTATGGTTACATCTTTAAAATTTGTATGATATGAATGAAAATCCTATCTAAAATGAGAGGCCCATAACAAAGGTTACTTCTCCAAAATGGGAGGCATTTAAAGAGAAGTATGGTGTACCTTTTGAAAGTAGATCACCTCCTATCCAGTGTGGGGAAGACCCGATTCCATGTAATAGCTTGCTTCATCTTATATGTCGGTTGAGGTCTCATCCGTTCTATATGTAAGCACTATAGATGCAATGCATGCCTGTATACTTGGTACATTCAAACATATTAATGCATACATTTGCCTACATGATCTAATCATATAGGGACCGGAGACTATATGCATCCACCTTTTGACGTCTAGCTCGGATTATGAAAGTTGTTGTGGTGAGTCCTATCATCAAAGGACAAGCCACCTTTCATCTACATATTATGCTATTTCCAAACTTATATTATATTTAGTTTGAGGGCGATCCTGGGTCATGTCTTTGTCCCTGTCATACTCTATGACTTAGAGGTGTTGTTGGACTACTTGTATACCCTTGTACGGATATAAGCTTACTTTTTCTATTTTGAGATTATGGTTATGGCTATGTATTGGATATTGTTTACTTGATGATTTTTTTTATCATATATGTGAAAATATGGAAAGTCCTAAGTCCTATTCTTCTCCGATAGAGTGAGTTATACTCACCGGTCCTTAGTTTCTATGTGTTATGTGCTATGTGAATTCATGCTAATCCCTATCCTTATAACATCCCCATAGCACTAGTCATATTTTCCCATCCCTTAGAACTATGTTTTTACTACTTCCTTATGCACTTCTAAACCGACGACGTGAATTTGGATACTTTGAAACGCCCCCAAAAAGTGCTCGAAAATGTGCCTCGTAATGCCAGGAAATTTAAGTTCCATATATCTCAAAATCCATTTCCTATTTCAAACATCCTACTTCATAATCGTGTTTAGGGAGTTAAAATTAGGTGGAAAGGGGTCTAACCCCGATTTAAGAGTAAAGATTAGCAATTATGAAATTCCAAAAAATGTAATTTCTAGTGGCAAATCCGCATTGCAAAAGTGGCCTATTTTTTTTACTCGGTCCTAGACTTCTAAGTCTTGGGCATAAATGTTCCCAAATGTATTTTTACCCATACTTAGCCAAATCTCACCCCTCATATTACCCAAAACATTTCCCAATACTCACTCAAATACTTAGCCATATTTTCACTCCCCAAATTCAAGTGTCAAACCCTCATCCCAAGCCAAGGTTCTTCTTCAAGGTTCTTCTTCAAGTTTAAGTCTCCATCTCCAATCTTCACCAAGTTCATCTCTAAGCTAAGGTATGTGGGTTTTATTCATTGGGTCCTTCCACCCATGGTGCCTTAAACTCCTTTTACTGTTGATTTACAACCGGTCTTGCTTATTATGAAATTCACTGCACACTATGTTAAAGCTATGTAAAGTTGTGACTGTTTTGCTATGTTTTGAG
>JAPFFP010042085.1:0-14486 GCA_026153255.1 Solanum medicagineum | reverse complement strand
CAATCTTCACCAAGTTCATCTCTAAGCTAAGGTATGTGGGTTTCTTTCATGGGTTCCTTTCACCCATGATACCCAAGTCTCCTTTTACTCAATTGCATGATTTAAAGTTGATTTACAAATGGATCTCGCTCATTATGAAATTCACTCCACACTACGTTAAAGCTATGTACAGTTGTGACTATTTTTTCATATTTTGAGCTATAAATCTTTGATCTATTGTAAGAATTGAGAAGAGGTTTTGATGTATATTTCTTGAGGGTATTGCAATTTACAATGGATTTTCTTTCATGATTTCACCTTTATATTTCATGGTTTTATACTAGCATTACATACCCTCAAAATGTTTGATAAAATGTCTGAATTTGGTTTCTTGAGGAATTGAAGGCCTAAAGAATGAGATATGATATGAATGACTATATGATAATGAAAAGAGCTTATGTATATGATAAATTCTATATAAAGTGTTGCATTAGACCATGCTAAATTCAGGGGGACTAAGAACTCGGATAACCTAGATGGGGGTTTGTACTTATCAATATAGAGAAAAGTTTGTAATTCTCCACCTGGTGATAGGGCGACATCATCAATAACCTAGATACGGGTTTGTACTCATCAACCTAAGGAAGGGTTTGTAATTCTCCACCATGGTGATGGGGCAGCAGTATCACCAACCTAGATGGTGGTTTGTACTCATCCACCTAAGTGATGGGGCGACATCACTAACCCACCAAAGGGTAGTACATTTGGAAATCTAGCTTGGTCTCTTCTGCACATATGATATCCTATATGAGCACGAGTTACTTAAATATGTTTTACTATGCATTGATCATACATGTCATATTGTATATTATGTCTAATGCCTATTGGTATGCATTTTGGTTATGATGCCAATCTCTTGTTGCATTACATCCTACATACTTAGAACATTCAAACGTATGAACGCATAGTCTATGCTTACATAATGTCACCATGTAGGAACTGCTGCCCAAGTTGATCATCATCATCCTCCACTTGGCTATGTTTAGTGCTATTCAAGTTAGTTGGTAAGTCCTCCACTTAGGGGACCTTAGTCTATGCTTCTCCTATTATGTCTTGAGACATTCTTCATTATTGTCTATTTGGCTCTGAGGGTAAGTACGGTTACTTTATCTTGGCCCCCGCTCTTATCTATGTATTAGAGGTGTTTGTTGGACATGTTATGTATCTACGATATGCGCTTGACTCTTGTCTCTTGACTATGATGGTATGGAAGTGTTTTCCATTATCCCCGATTTTCCTATTCTTCTATCTTGATGCTTGATTTATTGCTTTCGCGACCAAGGATGTGTGATGATTCTCTAAATGGCTTGCTTGGGGTCCCTTCGGGTTCCCCTTGCATCATGTCACGTCTAGGACCTAGACTTGGGTCATGACAAACTTGGTATGAGGGCATTAGGTTGATAGATCTTCGGATTCCAACATACTGCGTCGACTAGAGAACTATTCATGGTTGTGAAGCGCGCCATGACTATGAATAGGGGGCTATGAGACGTTTTAGGAAATGTTTCCTTTCTTCAGGTTCTATGTCGTGCTATAGAGTTGTCATAAGTTTTCCTGATAATGATTGTTCTTTGCTATGCAATCTCTTGCCAAACACTCGAGGATGAAGGGCCCAAACTCCTAAGGAGCAACCTTACAATGGTGAACTCGGGGATGCTCTCACTATGCTTGCCCAAGTGGTGGCCAACTAAGTCAATCAAGGGGCCCAATCCCCTCATGCTACTACCTCGGGAGGTAGGGTAAAAGACTTCATGAGGATGAATGCTCCGGTATTCTATGGGTCAAAGGTGGATGAAGATCCATAAGAGTTCATTGATGAGGTCTACAAAATCTTGAATATCATGGGTGTTGGGCCAAATGAAAAGGCGGAGTTGGCGGCGTACCAACTCAAAAGAGTAGCTCAAATATGGTATGATCAATGGAAGGATGAGAAGGGGGTTGGTAATGTGGTGCTTTGGGAGGAGTTCAAATTGGCTTTCCTTAACCAGTTTTTCCCTCTTGAGCTTAGGGAAGCTAAGTTGGTAGAGTTTATAAACTTGAAATAAGGTGCTATGAGTATGAGGGAGTATGCCCTAAAGTTTAATCAACTTTCAAAGTATGCTCTTCATTTGGTGGCCGATCCTAGATCTAGGATAAACAAGTTTGTGATGGGGGGTCCCCAACTTGGTAAGTGAAGGATGTCGGTCTGCCATGCTAATTAGTGGCATGGACTTGTGTCAGTTGATGACCTATTCTGAGCAAATAGAGGAAGAGAAATTGAGAAAGAGAAGGGGGCATGAGGCCAAGAGGGCTCGTCTTGGGGGTAAGTTCCAAAGGGGTGGGCGGTCAACTCAAGGACAAGGGTTTCATCATGCTACTAATAGGGGGTTTTCCAACGACCTCCCTAGGCCTCAAGGTGTTGGTGTTGTGGCTCCCACTGATATGTGTCCTACATATGGAAAGGGTCATAAAGGCCCATTTTTGAAGGATTCTAATGCATGCTTTGTTTGTGGGGAGCCTGGGCACAAGAAAGTAGATTGTCCAAGAAACTGTGGCAAGGTTCGAGGTGCTAATGCGGTCCCATTGGGGAGAGGTGGTCCTCTAGGTGGTGCCCCAAGGCACAATCGATTTTATGCTCTACATGAAAGGCAAGGGGTTGGTGATGTCCCCAATGTTGTTACCGGTATGTTGATAATCTTTAACTTTGATTTGTATTCTTTGATTGATCCGAGTGCCACTCTTTCCTTTGTTACCCCTTTTGTTGCTAAAAAGTTCCATGTTATCCCCGACTTGTTACATGAGTCATATGAAGTGTCTACTCCTATTGGTGCCTCTATTGTTGCTAGGAAAGTTTATAGAAGTTGTCCAATTTGCATTTTGCATAAGTTGTTGTCTTGTGATCTTATTGAATTAGATAGGGTAGATTTTGATGTCATTCTTGGGATGGATTGGTTGCATGCCTACTATGCTTCTATTGATTGTAGAACCCGTAGGGTCAACTTTCAATTTCCTAATGATCATGTCCTTGAATGGGAAATTCAAGATGTGGCGGTCAAGGCTAGATTTATTTCATGCATTAAAACCCATAAGTTGATTTCTAGGGGGTGTTTGTATCATCTTGTGAGGGTTAAAGATGTGGAGTTCATCTTGTGAGGGTTAAAGATGTGGAGTTCAAAGTCCCTTCCATTGAGTGGGTTCCGATTGTAAATGCGTTTCTTGATATCTTCCCAAATAACCTTTTCGGTGTCCCTAAACAAAGGGAGATAGATTTTAGCATAGATATCCTTCCCCACACTCAACCTATCTGCATTCCCCCTTACCATATGGCCCCAGAGGAGTTGAAGGAGTTAAAAAGAGAAATTGAAAGATTTGTTGGAGAAGGAATTTATTAGACCGAGTCAATCACCTTGGGTTGCCCGGTGTTTTTTCTAAACGAGAAGGATGGGTCACTTAGAATGTTCATTGATTACCGGCAACTCAATAGGGTCACTATAAAGAATAGATATCCTCTTCCAAAGGATTGGTAATTTGTTTGACCAATTGCAAGGGGAAAGCTTCTTCTCTAAGATTGATCTTCGGTCCGTTACCATCAAATGAGGGTGAGGGAGCATGATATTCCTAAAATGGCCTTCCGGACTAGATATGGGCATTATGAGTTTGTTGTGATGTCTTTTAGGTTGACTAATGCACAGACCATCTTCATGGACCTAATGAATAAGGTCTTCAAACCTTACCTTGATTCCTTTGTTGTGGTCTTCATTGATGATATCTTGATCTACTCACATAGTAGGGAAGAGCATATGGGTCATTTAAGGGTTGTGTTGCAAAGATTGAGGGAGGAGATATTGTATGCCAAATATGATAAGTGTGAACTTTAGTTGAAGTAGGTCGCATTATTGGGTCATGTGGTGTTGGGGGATGGTATAAAAGTGGATCCTAAGAAAACCGATGTGATTAGAAATTGGCCTAGACCATTGACCCCGTCGGATATTAGGAGCTTCTTGGGCCTTGCAGGTTACTATAGAAGATTTGTGGATGGGTTTTCCACCATTGCTTCCCCTATGACCAAATTGACTCAAAAGAAGGTTAAGTTTGTCTGGACCGACGCATGTGAGAGGACCTTTCAAACATTGAAGAATAGGCTTCTGTCCACTCCTATATTGTCACTACCAGATGGGCTTGAGGGTTTTATTGTGTATTGTGATGCATCTAGAGTTAGTTTGGGTTGTGTGCTAAAGTAAAATGTTAAGGTCATAGCCTATACTTCTAGGTAACTTCAAGTGCATGAAAGGAATTACCCTTGATTATCTAGAGTTGGCCGCCATTGTGTTTGCATTAAAGATTTGGCATCATTACTTGTATGGGGTGCATGTTGATGTCTTCACCGATTATAAGAGCCTCCAATATGTCTTCACTCAAAAAGATCTGAACTTGAGACAAAAAAGGTGGCTAGAACTTCTCAAATATTATAAAATGAATGTGCTTTTTCATCCGAGTAAGGAAAATGTAGTGGCGGATGCTCTGAGTTGAGTGTCCACGGGCAGCCTAGCTCATGTTGATGGCGGTGATAGGGAAATGGCTAGGGAGGTGCATAGATTGGCTAGAATAGGGGTTAGGTTGGAAGAGGTTGGTGATGATGATATTGTTGTTGTTATGGTTCCAAATCTTCTTTGGTTGATGAGGTGATAGGAAAACAAGATCTTGACTCCTCCTTGCTTAAATTGAAGGCCTTGGTGAAAGACGGCAAAGTAGAGGTCTTCTCCCAAGGGAGAGATGGTGCCCTTAGATACCATGGTAGATTGTGTGTGTCGTGTGTTGATGGTTTGAGGGAGAAGATCCTTCAGGAGGCCCATAACTCTTCTTATTCTCCCCACCTTGGTTCCACCAAGATGTATAGAGACTTGAGAGATGTGTATTGGTGGGGAGGCATGAAGAGAGACATTGCCAAATTTGTTTCCGGTTGCCATAGTTGTCAACAAGTCAAGGCTGAAATTCAAAGGTCAGTTGGCCTAATCCAAGACATAGAGATTCCTACTTGGAAGTGGGAGGTGATTAATATGGATTTCATTGTTGGGTTTCCCAAGACTAGGAAAGGTTTTGATTCCATTTGGGTGGTGGTTGATAGGATGACGAAATCAGCTCACTTTCTATTGGTTAAGACTACATATGGGGCTGAAGAGTATGCAAGGTTGTGTATCCATGAGTTAGTGAGGTTACATGGGGTTCCTTTGTCCATAATATTGGATCGTGGTTCACATTTCACTTCACACTTTTGGAGGTCTTTTCAAAGGGGTCTTGGTACAAAAGTTCACCTTAGTATGGCCTTTCACCACCAAATGAATGACCAAGCTGAAAGGACAATCAAACCCTTGAAGATATGCTTAGGGCATGTGTATTAGAGTTGAGGGGTAGTTGGGGTGACTAACTTACTTTGATTGAGTTTTACTACAACAATACCTATCACTCTAGTATCGGTATGGCACCTTTTGAGGCTCTTTATAGGAGACCTTGTAGATCACCAGTTGGTTGGTTTGAGGTTGGAGAGGTGGCTTTATTGGGACCAAATCTGGTCATGGAGGCTCTTGAGAAGGTTAGGATGATTAGAGAATGGTTGAGAATAGCCAAAAGTAATTAAAAACCTTATGCCGATGTGAGAAGAAGGGACCTTGAATTCAAAGTGGGTGATTAGGTTTATTTGAAAGTTTTCCAATGAAAGATATGGTCCGTTTTGGTAAAAAGGGGAAGTTGAATCCAAGATATGTTGGTCCTTATGAGGTCTTGAAGAGGGTTGGCAAGGTAGCTTATGAATTGAAGTTGCCTAGTGAAATGAATTTGGTTCATCCGATGTTTCATGTCTCTATGTTGAGAAAATATATTGGTGATCCTAATGCTATTGTGCCTCTTGATGTTGTCGGTGTTGTTGAGGATAACTTCACCTATGAGGAGATTCCGGTTCAGATTTTGGATAGGCAATTAAAGAGATTGAGGAACAAGGAGGTGGAATCCATTAAGATCCTTTGGAGTAACCAACAAATCAAAAGTGCTACTAGTTCTAAGTCCCTTATGCCATTTCAAGTCTTATGTTTCAGCCCCTATGTCATTCATATGCATTTATGTTTAAATTGGCAAATTTTATGGTGATTTCACACTTATGTTGAGATTTTGAAAATGGTGTTTTAAATGTAATGTTGCATTTTAATTTGGACCGGTTTGTTATAATCATTCGTCTTGTATGTCTCTTTTACATTTGGGGACGAATGTTCCCAAGGGGGAGATATTGAAAGGACCCCAAAAAGTGCTCGAAAACGTGCCTCAGAATGCCCAAAATTTTAAATTCCATATATCTCAAAATGCGTTTGTTATTTTGAAAATCTGACTTCATATTGTTGTTCAGGGGGTCAAAATTAGGCGAAATAGGGTCTAACCCCAATTTAAGAGCGAAAGATTAGCAATTACAAAATTCCGAAGTGCGATTTCCAGAGGGGGGGTTTTGGCGAGCCCCTCGGGACGCACCCTTGTATATTTTGGGAATTTTTTTTTAGTTCAGTCCAAGACTTTTAAGTCTTGGGCCTAAGTGTTCTTAAACATACTTTTGCATATA
The DNA here is from genome assembly GCA_026153255.1 of Solanum medicagineum. NCBI lineage: Eukaryota > Viridiplantae > Streptophyta > Magnoliopsida > Solanales > Solanaceae > Solanum > Solanum medicagineum. The sequence continues at coordinate 7,867 of JAPFFP010042085.1, read as the reverse complement.
CTTAGCAAAATTTTACCCACATATCATCCTAAACATTTCTCAATACTCACTCAAACAATTAATCATATTTTCACTTGCCAAATTCAAGTCCTAAACCCTCATCCCAAGCTAAGGTTCTCCTTCAAGGTTCTTCTTCAAGCTCTAAATCTCCATCTCCAATCTTAGCCAAGTTCATCTCTAAGCTAAGGTATGTGGATTTCTTTCATGGGTTCCTTTCACCCATGATACCCAAGTTTCCTTTTACTCAAATTGCATGATATAAAGTTGATTTACAAATGGATCTTGCTTATTATGAAATTCACTACACACTATTTTAATGCTATTTACAGTTGTGACTGTTTTGACATGTTTTGAGCTATAAATCTTTGATCTATTGTAAGATTTGAGAAAGGGTTTTGATGTATATTGCTTGAGGGTGTTGCAAGGTGTTGACTGATGGTTTTACAATGGATTTTCATGCATGATTTCACCTCTATTTTTCATGGTATTATACTAGCATTACACACCCTCAAAGTGTTTGATAAAATGTCCAGATGTGGTTTCTTGAGGAATTGAAGACCCAAAGCATAAGATATTATATGAATGACTATATGATAATGAAATGAGCTTATATATATGATAAATTCTATACAAAGTGTTGCATTAGACCATGCCCAATTTGGGGGGACTAAGAACCCGCATAACCTAGATTAGGGTTTGTACTCATCAACCTAGGGAAGGGTTTGTACTTCTTCACCTGGTGATGGGGCAGCATCATCACCAACCTAGATAGGGGTTTGTACTCATCAACCTAGGGAAGGGTTTGTACTTCTCCACCATGGTGATGAGGTAGCATTATCACCAACCTAGAAGGGGATTTGTACTCATCCACCTAAGTGATGGGGCGACATCATCAAACTAACCTACCAAAGTATAGTACATTTGGAAATCTAGCTTGGTCTCTTTTATACATATGATATCCTATATGAGCATGAGCTACTTAAGCATGTTTTACTATGCACTGATCATACATGCCATATTGTATATTATGCCTAATGCCTATTATTATACATTTTGGTTATGATGCCTATCTCTTGTTACATTGCATCCTACACACTTAATACATTCAAAGGTACTAACGCATACTCTATTCCTACATGATGTCACCATGTAGGAATCGGTGCCCAAGTTGATCATCATTCTCCTCCACGTGGCTAAGTTCGGTGCTATTCAAGCTATTTGGTGAGTCCTCCACTTCGGACACCTTAGTCTATACTTCTCCTATCATATATTGAGACATTATTCATTATTTTCTATTTGACTATGATGGTGAGCCTTGTTACTTTGTCTTGGTCGCAACTTTTATCTATGTATTTGAGGTGTTTGTTGGACATATTGTGTATCTATGATATGCGTTTGACTCTTCTCTCTTGACATATTGTGTATATATATTGATTTCTTGCTTCTACGACCAAGGATGTGTGATGATGCTCTAAGGGGCTTACTTGGGGTCCCTTCGGGTTCCCCTTACATTGTGTCATATCTAGGTCCTAGGCTTAGGTCATGACACCAGTCTGAGCAGACTATTTAGGTATTGCAGGACATGCTTAAAGCCTGCATAATGTATTTTGGTGCTGGGTGGGACCAACACTTGCCGTTAGTGGAGTTTTCTTATAATAACACTTACCTCCAATATTCAGATGGCACCATTTGAGGCATTGTGCAGACATAGGTGTCAATTGCTATTGGGTGGTTCCACTCAGTCTTTATTGATGCATTAGGTACTGATTTTCTCATCGATGCTATGGAGCGGGTGAACCCGATCCAGAGTCGATTAGTGACAACCCAGAGTTAGCAGAAGAGCTATGTTGACAAGAGAGTTTGTCCCTTGGATTTTATGGCAGGCGACCATGTGTGGTTGAAGATATCAACCATGAAATGTGTGATGAGGTTCGAAAAGAAGGGTAAGCATCACGTAAGGTTTATTGGCCCATTTTCGATTCTGAAAAGAGTAGGTGAGGTGGCCTATGAGTTGGCTTTTCCACCTAGATTGTCAGCTGTCCATCCAGTATTCCACGTCTCCATGCTTCGAAAATATATATTGGATGAGTCCCATCTTATTTCTCATAATGCTATAGAGTTGGGTTCGGATTTGACTTATGAGGAGGAGCCAATAGCCATTCTAGATAGATAGGTTGTTAAGATTCAAGACTAAGCAGATCGGTTCAGTTAAGGTTCAGTGGCAACATTGGCCTATTAAGGAGGTAACTTGGGAAAAAGAGTCTGACATATGTGCTAAATACCCACATCTTTTTGAAGCTTTAGGTCTTTTCTTTTACCTTATGTTCAAGGGCGAACATGATTTTTAATGGTGGATAATGTATGACCCGTTAGATCTTTCAGATGACTTCTTACTTTTATCAAATATCCTCCTCGTAAATTCTAAATAGGTGACATTGGAATCCTTGTAACATGTATAATTCATTCTTGAGAGAGGAACTTTTTTCTTAATATCACAAGATACCGTCTTTGTTTTATAGGAAAAACATTTCCACTCCCAACAATCATATAATTACTTAATAAAAGATAAAAATTTAGTACAATATGTCTTGTCTCCAATTTATAAAAATTTAGTACAATGTCTTATCTCCCATTTATAAAAGTTGAACCATTTGAACAAAAACCTCTTATCCTTATAACAAAGTAGAGAGAGATTAAATCTGCAAAACCTTGTCTTTTAGTAATTCCGGCAAACAAAAGAAATGGAACTACTCTTACTTCACTTATGAGTATATTAGCTATGATATAAAATAACAATAGTATATACATAACATGTCCTTATGACATGTATGTTTCATTCATGTTAGAAAATTATCGTTTCGGGAGTTGAATTCAAGAATTATCCATTCAGTAGATTGTTCGAGTGCGGTTTCAAGATTCAGGTAGGTTTCTTTATCCTTATTTGAGATTGGAATTGAGTTATTGAATATTCTTATGTTATAATCTATGGGATGAGATCATACATCTGTTGTATTGGGAATTCTTATTGTGATGCCAGTGTGAGGGGTTTAATTGTCTATGTGTTTGCTTCGCAAGCATGTGAATCCTAAATTGAGAATATTGTGAATATGACATGTTGATAAAGGGAGATAATTGTGTTATGATATTGAGGATCATGGTTTACTTGAGAAAAGAAAGTTAATAAAATATGGTGAAGTATTTTAAACAGAATTGTATCCCAATATGTATAAAAGAGGGTGAATATTATTTCTAAACTTTGAGTACTTTGACACTCGTTACACTCATTAGGCTAAATATTGTCTCTATAATTGTGTCTTTATTGCATTTATCCTCATACTACATATCATGATATTTTGAGAAGTTGTGAATTTCATGATATTTTGAGAATTATGAATGGTAAAACTACTTTTTGAATCCCTTGACCATAAGTTAGGTGTTAAGACAGCTGATACACTATGATTTTATCATGAGTCCTTAACTACGAGTTAAGTGGAAAGGTAGTTGATATATTGTAATTCTTATTATGAGTCCTTGACCATGAGTTAGGTCCCCATTGATCCTCTTATTCCATGGAGCCTTAGCTCGACGGGGGTTTATACGACAAGTTGCGTGATAGTCTTGCTTCCACCTTGTATTGTATGTCATACCATTGCATTACTTGTGGTTACTTTGGATTGGTTTATTTGGGATTATATGTTTACTTTATTCACGTCGTTCTATATAAATTGGCGGCATTGATGCCAGACTGATTTTCCTGTTACAGGGGGAAGAGTCCCTAGATTATTTCATAGTCTATTCAATTTTTATTCCCAATCAGTCAAACCTGCTGGGTACATATTATGTGTACTCATTCCTACTTTTCCCCCATAGATTCTCATCAGGATTATCAACGTAGTAGTTAATTTGCTCATGCAGTTAGTTCATACCAGATCTAGTAGTAAGACTCAGGGCTTTCAGCTGCCATTGGACTCTATCTTAGTTTTTAGTCTGTATTTCTATTCGAAGACAGAGATTTACTAATTTTACTAGTTTTTATACTAGATGCTCTTTATACTCATGATACCAGGTTTTGGGACATGATTTTATGTGGTGGATATTTATCTATTGGGTTTTTCTTCTTTTAGTGTACTTTGTTGTTAGGGTTGGAATTAAGTAGTCTTTTAGTCATGACCTCATTTTGGATCGTGACAAAAATCTTCCTGATAATTTCAAATAATTATTTCATCTTACAAAGACCTAACCATGAGTTTCATACTTCCTACTAGAATATGGATAATCAACAGAATGTTAATAGTGATAATGATGCAATATTAATGGATGTTCCCATATCTTGTATCACAATGCAAGAATCAAAAGTTGATGTTTTTGTGGTAAGCTTTCTCTCGGAAATCATAAGGCGTTTAATTGTTTTCCTTTTAAGACATATGTAGTTCTTTTGATGGATTCTTAAATAACTTTTAATATTAATTGTATTACGAAAGATATAAGAATGTTCTTCTCTAAAACTAAAATATTTAAAATTGCATTACAATAATCCTAAAAATGTCATACTGATAAAAACAATCTCTCTCTCTCTCTCTCTCTCTCTCTCTCTCTCTCTCTCTCTCTCTCTCTCTCTCTCTCTTTATATATATATATATATTCTAACAAGTATAAATTATATTTGCTAATAGATATAACCTGTATGGATCTTTTTCATCTATTGTGCTATTTTATTTAGTTAAGTATACCCTCATGCTAAAAATTGATAGGGCTTTTAAAATAATTTTTTACCATGTAATAGTATCCACTGTTATAAAATGAATGGTCATATAATGGAGAGAGTTTTTATTTTAAAGAAAAAACATTTTCAAGTATTAACACATAAAAAATATTTTTTTTTCACATTCAAACCTCAGACTTGAAAAACTATTATGATATTACCTTGCTAAAAAATCAAGTAACCAAAAAATTCAACCTCTTTACTTGAGAAATTTTATTTTGAGTGTCACATGTCATGTCATGTTTGAGCCTTTTTTTAAAATAAAAAACATAGTTGTAAAGCTTATATTAAAATAAAAGATTTTGGGCTCTACCTAAGCCCATTTCAAATACTGGACAAACGGACCAAGCTTGGTCCAAATGAAGATACTAAGAAATAAAGTAATCTACTTCTAGAAAACCCTAAAAGGAAAGTTTCTTCTTGATAGAAACAAGAAAGCCCCAGTGACCTTCCTCCTCTCATTCATTTTCATTTCCTGCTTACCCTTTGAGATGCTACTTCTTTCATTGTTGATTAGTATGTACAAGTGATAATAAAATAAAACTTTCATGAATTATTCCATATATGATTGAGCTTGGAAAGATTACATCAAGGCGTTTTAAGCTCTCACAAACGCCATGTAATTTTGCCCTAGGAAGACTTCTTCAACTCAATCTAGGGAAAATCCATTAATTCCTTCGCCGATGTGGATTTGAGCTACAACTTCTACCTATCTCTTGATGTATATGCAAAGGTGCATCTACCCTTTCCTTGCTTAGATAAGTGCAGTCTTTGTTGTTTTCATTTTTTGTTCTGTTAATAAACACAAACTTATCCTAATCTTTCCTTGTCAATAGATTGAGCGGCATAGGAACTAATACCACTATTTCACCTGCTCAGATAAGGATTCACTTGTGTTTATTAGGTATCCCTCTACTTTGCTTAAAATTACTTCATGACACTACAATACCAATTCCTTGTGTAACCTCTATGAATGACTGATTTTGCATCTTTACAATTCGAATATTAGGTAGTTGAATTTTATCCACATCTAATAAAGTTCTTCCTTGTTTTAGGACCTGTTGTATAGACCAAAATACTATTCTCTCTGTACCTGCAAAAGAAAAAATTACGTTAGTGAAATAATGCTAGCTTATTTCCTTACCTCATGATATGTTGCTCTTCAATGTTCCTATGCCTCATATCATTTATATACTGGATCTTCATGCTAATACTCCAGGTACCTCCAAAAATCCATTCAAAAAATTATAGACCATAAGAGAATTAGTTTCAAACTGTTCTCATTTATACCCTTGTTGTTACATGTCATGAAAAATTTCTCTCTATCCTTGATTAAACTCCCCATAGATAAAACTATTTTGAGCCATTTATACCCACATGAAAATATAGTTTCTTTAACCAAAAATGAAAAAATAGAAGGGTTTTATTTGAAGAGCGACAGAGAGGTTTGAACTTCTCAAGGAAATTATTACTGATGAAAACATAAAATAGATGGAAAAACATCGTTCTTTTTAATTTTATTGGAATATTCTAGAACTTCTATTAAGCTTTAAAATGTTAATTGAACATACGTATCTCAATTACTAGAAAGCTAGCAATCATATATATATATATATATATATATATATATATACTAGAATATGGATATACAACAAAAAGTTGACGATGAAGATGCAAGAACAACAATTCCCATATCTTTTATTGTACATCAGACTGATATTTTAGAGGTAAGCTTTTGAAAATTTCTCTTATTATTTAGCATACTTATTATACAATGCTTATCTTTGTTCCTTCTAAGACATGTACAAAACACTAGAATATGGATATACAACAAAAAGTTGATGATGAAGATGCAAGAACAACAATTCCCATATCTTTTATTGTACCTCAGATTGATAATTTAGAGATAAGCTTTTGAAAACATCTTTTGTTGTTTAGCATACTTATTATACAATGCTTAACTTTGTTTCTTTTAAGATGTACAAAAAAGTTTGATGCATTTGGGAACTTTTTTAAAATGTTAGTTGTCTAAAGGAAGCAAGAGAGATATTTTCTTTCTAGAGCTAAAACATTCATATTGTATAACAACATTAATATTTAACTATTCCATAATTCCAAACAAGTTGGATTGATTGCATGAATACTCATTCCTTCATTTATGCTACATTGATCATTGATTAACATCTGTAAAGTCTTAATATTATTAAGATGACTATTTAAAAATTTCTATAAATGTGATAGTTCATTGTCATTCTATCTATTTTTATCTCTCACCCATAATAATCATTTTAGTCACAACTATCATCATCACCACGTCAATCAACACCACCTACTATCCACAATTATCAATAATCAATCACTACTACCGTCAATCACCAAAATCAATTATCAACACCATTTGTCATTATCAATAATAATTACCACCAACCTTTCTATCTAAGCCTTTCATGATTTTTTTTCCTCTCTTTGTTTCACTATCTGCTTTATTTTTCCATTTCAAGAATACAAGTTTCAGTAAATTTAGGTCAAAACAAAAAAAGAGAAGATCAATCATCTTAAGTTTGACCAAATTAAAATAACAAATCAATAGTGGAAATAAATTTAATTTGTGATCGAACCATCACACTTCGCTCGGCTTAGACTTTCAGCTCACGTGTTAAACAAAAGCACCCACACCAACTTTTGATTAATGAATTCTATTCAATAATATGTCATATTTTGAAGAGGTTTTTATGTAAAAATATATAATTGTGTCCATGCCGAAAGAATACATGTGGGTCTGCCCTTGCTTTCACAATATTTTTATTTCACAAAAGATCTAATTAAATTTATATTTTTTCTACTAGAATATATATATAAGCAGTGCCAAGTTGATGGTGGTGAGAATGCAGCATTTATGGAAGTTCTTATATATTACTTCATACCTAAAGAATCAAAACTTGATGTTTTAGAGGTAAGCATAAAAACGTTTCTCTAGTAATAAGGGGTGTGTGTGTATGTGTGAGAGAGTATGCGCGCGCACGCGCACACACACACACACACACACACACACAACACACACACACACACACACACACACACACACACACACACACACACACACAC
>JAPFFP010042084.1:0-37159 GCA_026153255.1 Solanum medicagineum | reverse complement strand
GTATATTCTCGATCCCCTTAAGCGTTAGACGCACGTATAGCCCATTAACACAAGATTCAAACACTTTTGAAATTTAGGGTCACTTGCCCCTTTCATATCATGTTTCCTTTGAATTGTACCAATATTGTAAGGTGTGGGGTGTTACAGGTTTATACCTCAATCGCCTCGCCAAGGAGGTGGTAGGCCTTGGTTACCATTGATGGTCTCTTCCTACACATGTAATATATACTATGTAAGCATGATTTACTATAAGAATCATTCATGCATGCCATATTACTATATGCTCATTTATTTCCTAAATATGCATTTCAAATATGTTGCTTATCTCTTGTTGCATTGTATCCTACATAATTAGTACATGTCAAATGTACTAATGCATACTCTATGCCTACATGATATTACCATGTAGGAACCGGAGCTCCCATTGATTCCCCTTCACGGGGCCAGATGGATTGTTCAAGTTAGCTTTGGTGAGTCCTTATGTCCGGGGACAATATCTATCTTCTTTCATGATTATGCTTAGACTACATCTTGTATATTTTGGAATACTTATGGTCATTACTATGAGAGTGAGCCCAGTTGCTTGTCTTGGGCCCCACTAAGTTCTATGTTTAGAGGTGTTATTGGACAAGTTATGTGTTATTCTTGAGTTTGACTCATCTATGTTATTTAAGTATTAAAATCTCTCCCTTAGTCCTAATTCCCCTTGTTTATGCTTTCTCTTGTTGTTTATCTTTCTTCTGCGACCAAGGATGTGTGTGTGATATGCTAAGAGGCTTGTTTGGGGTCCCTTTGGGTTCCCCATTCGCCGTGTCATATCTAGGCCCTTCGTGACAAAATTGGTATCAAAGCTCTAGGTTGTTAATGGTCCTCGGAGTCCTACACACCGCATTTATTAGAGTCCTATTCGTGGTTATAAAGCGTGCCACGACTATGAATGGGAGGCTATAAGGCATTCTTCGCAAATGTTTCTCTTTCATCTATGTCATGTAATAGAGTAAAGTCCCCTAAGGCTTATTTCTTATTTTAATCTTTGCATTTCAGACTGTGTCTCAAACTACTTAGGACGATGATAAATCAAATGCGGAGGTTTGCAATGCTCTATAGGTATTGACCCAAGCGGTGACAAAATTGACAACTCACCTCAATCAACAAGTGAGTGCCCTCGGGACTTCAAGTGGTGAGATGAGGAAGAGAAAAGGTAAGGAGGTCAGGGCCCATTTTGAAGGAAAGTTCCAAAGCCCAAAGTCCCAAAGGTGGGGTGGTGTGGTGCTTTGTGCTAGGTGCCCAAGATGTGGTAGATGCCATGATGGCCCATGCTTGAAGGGTACAAATTCTTGTTATGGTTTTAGGGAGATAAGTCATAAGGTAAATGAGTGTCCTCGTAAATTCCTCAAGGGTAAAGGTGGTAATGGTGGAGGGCCCAAGCCCAAGTGCCCTATGTGTAGGAAGAACTACGGGGGCCTGTGTTGGGGGAACTCTAGTGCTTGCTTTGGATGTGGTGAAACAGGTCACAGGGTTATTAATTGTCTTCATGCTCTAAAAAGGTGTGAAGGTGGTCGACCTCAAGAACAAGGTGGTCATGTAGATCAAGAGGCTTAAGGAGTGGATGTGGCACCCAATAATGTTACTGATGTGTTGGGGTTTCCTTGACCTTGATGTGTGTGCATTGGTGGGTGTGGGTGAAACTATCTCTTTCTTTATCTCCTTTATTTGCTCATGGGCTTCATATGTGTCCCGAGTTGTTGTGTGTACATTTGGTGTCTATCCTATTGGTGAGTCTATTATTGCTAAGAAGGTCTGTATGAATCATTTTGTGGTCATATTGCATAGATCTTGTCTTGTGACTATGTTGAATTAGATATGGTGGATTTTTGATATTATACTTTAGGTGGATAAGTTGCATGCATAATATGTCTCCATTATTTGTAGGACCCGTGGAGTTAGATACCAAGTCACTAGTGAACCCTTTCTTGAGTGGGAGAATCATGATGAGGTGGTCAAGGGTAGATTCGTTTCCTGCATTCAATCCATAACAAAAGAAAGAGTGGCACCCTGATTAATTAATCCATACACATCAAGATCAAAGATTTTCAACATACCGACAACAACGTCAGAAACCTCACCAACCCCTTGCCTCTCATGTATAGCTTAAAACCGATTGTGCCTTGGGGCACCACCTTGAGGACCACCTATACCCAATAGAGCCATATTTGCACCCCGACCCTTGCCACAGTTTCTTAGCAAATCTATCTTCTTGTGACCAAGCTCCCCACATTCATAGCATGCATTAGAATCCTTCAAACATGGGCCCCTATGACCCCTTCAACATTTAGGATACATATCATTAGGAGCCACACCACCAATACCTTGAGGCCTAGGGAAGTCATGGGGAAAACCCCTATAGTAGCATGAGAAGACCCTTGGCCTTGATGGTACCGGCCACCCTTTTGGAACTTACCCTCAAAATGGGGCCTCTTGGCCCGACCCCTTCTCTTCCTCAACTTTTCTTCCTCCATTTGTTTAGCGTAGGTCATCAAGCGAGACAAATCCATGTCACTAATTAGCATGGCGGATCGACATTCTTAACTCACCAAATCGGAGACCCCCATCACAACTTATTCATCCAAGATCTAGGATCGGCCACCAAATGAGGAGCATACTTTGAAAGTTGATTAAACTTGAGGGCACACTCCTTCACACTTATAGCACCTTGTTTCAAGTTCATGAACTCTACCAACTTAGCTTACCTAAGCTCAAGAGGGAAAAATCGATTAAGGAAAACCAATTTGAACTCCTCCCGAAGCACTACATTACCAATTCCTTCTCCCCCTTCCATTATTCATACCATATTTGGGCTACCCCTTTGAGTTGGTACACTGCCAACTCCACCTTTTCATTCAGCCCAACACCCATGATATTCAAGATCTTGTAGACCTCATCAATGAACTCTTGTGGATCTTCATCCACCTTTGACCCATAGAACACCAGAGGATTCATCCTCATGAAGTCCCTTAACCTAGCTCTTGAGCTAGTAGTATGAGGGGCTTGGGCCCCTTGATTGACTTGGTTGGCCACAACTTGGGTAAGCATAGTGAGAGCATCCCGGAGCTCACCATTGATAGGTTGCTCCTCGGGAGTTTGGGCCCTTCTTCCTCTAGTGTTTGGCATGACCTAGCACAACAAAGAATCATTATGGGGAATTTACCACATCTCTATAGCATGACTTAGAACATGAAGTAGGGAAATAGTTCCTAAAACGTCTCATAGTATCCTATTCATAGTCATGGTGCGCTTCACAATCATGAATAAGACTCTAATCAAGGCGGTGAGTTGGACTTCGAGGATCTATCAACCTAGTACTCTGATACCAAGTTTTTCATGACCCAAGCCTAGGGCCTAGATGTGACATGGCGAATAGGGAACCCAAAGGAACCCCAAAGAAGCCTCTTAACTTATCATTACACATCATTGGTCACGAAAGCATATAAAAGACATAAAGGAGTAGAAATAGGGGTAATAGGACTAAGGGGGAAAGCTTGCATAACATCAGAATCAAAAGACAAAAGAGTCAAGGCTCATATCATAGATACATCGCATGTCCAACAACACCTCTACTACATAGATAAGAGCAGGGGCTAAGACAAAGCAACCGGGCTCACCCTCATAGTCAAAAATAGTAAATAAAGAAGAGTGTCTCAATACATAATAAGAGAATCACATACTAAGGTACCCGAAGTGCGAGACTCACTAACTAGCTTGAGTAGTACAGAACTAGCCATGTGGAGGAGGAGGGTGATCAACTTGGGCTCCGGTTCCTACATGGTGATATCATGTAGGAAAGAGTATACCTTAGAATATTTGAATGTACTAAGTATGTACGATACAATGCAGCAAGAGATAGTCATCATATTCAAAATGCATAATAATAGGCAATAGGCGTAATATAATAATATGGCATGTATGATCATTGCATAAGTGAAACATGTTCAAGTAACTCATGTCATATAGGATATCATATGTGTAGAAGAGACCAAGCTAGATTTCCAAAGCACAAACCCCTTGGTAGGTTGATGATGATATCACCCTCACCCTGGTGTGTGAGGTATAAATCCCTCATCTAGGTTAGTGATAATTGCACCTATCACCATGGTGTGTGAAGTATTAACCCCTCATCTAGGTTAGTGGCAATCTTACCTACCACCCTGGTGTTTGAGATACTAACCCCTCAACTAGGTTACCCGGGCTCTTAGTCCCCAGGATCGAGCATGGCCTAATGCAACAGTTTATATAGATTATATCATATGTACAAGCTCATTTCATCATCACATAGTCATTAGTATCTTATCTCAAGTATTGAACCTTCAATTACTCAAGAAACCATAATCGGACATTTCATCAAACACTTGGCGGATGTGTAATGCTAGTATAAAACTATGAAATATAGAGGTGAAATAATGCAAGTAAATCCATTGTAAAACCATAAATCAACACCTTGCAACAACCTCAAAGAAATATACATCAAAATCCCTCATCAAATCTTATAATAGATCCAAGATTTAAACAGTCACAACTTTACATAGCTTTAACATTGTCCATAGACATGTTTATACTGATAAATCTATTTGTAAAATCAACTTTAAATTATGTAAATTTAGTAAAAAGGAGGTTAGGGAACCATGGGTGGAAGGACCCAATAGCTAAAACCCACATACCTTAGCTTTGGAGAAGCTCTTGATGAAGATTGAAAATGGAGGCTTAAAGCTTTGAAGGAAATCCTTAGATCTAGGAGAGGTTTAAAGATTTGAATTTAGGAGTATAAAATATGGCAAAGTGTTTGAGTGAGTATTGGGGAATGTTTAGGATGATATGAGGGTGAAATATGGCTAAGTATAGGTAAAAAAAACATGTTTGGGAACACTTAGGCCCAATACCCAAAAGTCTTGGACTGTACAGAAAAATAACTGGGTAGAACTACACAGGTCTGTGTCATGGACATGTCACGGAGACTGAATTAACACATGTTCGTGATAGAGGCACATCGCGGTACCATCGCGGACATACACTAGATAAGTGATTTTTAGAAAATTAAAATTGCTATTCGTTTGCTCTTAAATCGGAGTTAGACCCTTTCCCCCTAATTTTGAACCCCTGAATAAGAATATGAAATTGAATTTTTGATATCACACATAGATTTTGAGATATATGGAATGTAACATTCCAGGCATTCCGAGGCACATTTTCGAGCACTTTTTGGGGTCATTTCATCCCACTTAATTTGACCCTTCTGAACAAGAATATGAAGTTGAACTTTTGAAATCACACACGGAGTTTGAGATATATGGAAATTATGATTCCGAACATTTTCGAGGCACATGTTGGAGCACCTTTTGGGGTCGTTTCATTGATGAGAGATGATAAAGTGGGGGTTTTTCTCCCAAGGGGGAGATGGTGTCATTTGTTACTAAGGTAGACCATGTATGCTTGTATTGAAGATTGAATTCACTAGGGAGTCCCACCCATGTAGGGTGTGGTCTGGTTTGGCAAGAAAGGGAATTAAGTTTTTGGTTTATGGGTCCTTATAGAGTGTTGAGGAGGATTGGTGAGGTTGCATATGTATGGGGATTGCCTACTGATATGGTCATGGTTCATTCGATTCTTCATGCTTCTAAGTTGAGGAGATATGTTGGTGACTTTAGTGCTGAGGTTGTGGGTGTCGTGGAGGAAAAAATGGCCTAGGATAAGTGCCTTTCAGGAAGCTGGAGCGGGCATGGAAATGTATTACCCATACCTCCTTCATTCTAATCAAGCTTATGATAGCATGTCAAGTCCTTTTCTTTATCGTTCCAAATCCTATGTTTCAGCCCCTATGTCATTTGCATGCATTCATGTTTACATTGATAACTTCATGATGATTTTGACACTTCTGTTGAGATTTTGAAAATGGTGTTTTAAAGGTATTGTTGCATTCTTGTTGGGGATGATTTCTTCGTGATTGCTCTTCTTATTTAGGTTTATTTGACATTCGGGGACGAATTTTCCCATGGGGGAGATATTGAAACGACCCAAAAGAATGCCCTAAAATGTGTCTCGAAGGTGCCCAGAATTATAATTTCCATAGATTTCAAAATCCGTGCGTGATATCAAAAATTTGACTTCATATTCTTGATCAGGGGGCAAAATTGAGTGCGAAATGGGTCTAATCCCGATTTTAGAGCAACCGTAGTGAAATCTGATTTTCCCAAGTTTGTGCAAAATAGTGGCGATTCGCGATGTACCACGACGTGCAGCCGTTATGGACCAGTATAAAATTTTCCTCCGCGATGTGTGGTCACACCAGGAGTGACAAGGTTAGGAATGAGACCATTCAGGAGAAGCTAGAGATGGCTCCGGTGGCTGATAAGATGAGGGAAGCGAGACTGCGATGGTTTGGACATGTGTAGAGAAGGAGTGCCGATGCTCCTGTCAGGAGGTGCGAAAGGTTGGTTTTAGGAGCTACACAGAGGGGTAGAGGTAGAACAAAGAATTACTGTGGGAGGTGATCAAACATGATATGGCGGAACTTGATCTCACTGAGGACATGACCCTAGATCAAAAGAAGTAAAGGTCGCGAATTAGAGTAGTAGGCTAATTGGTTTGTTGGGTTAGGTGGTTATCTAGTCATGGGGTATATTGAGTAGAGGAGTAGGAGTGTTTTATAATATGTGTTGTCATTATTTGTTGTTTATGTTAATTGCATGATATTTACGTATTGTCATGTGCTTTTGGTTATTAGTCATTTTTTGCCGTTCCCTTTCTTTTACTTTTTGTCATATCTAGTTTATTCTGCTTATAGGTTTTTGAGACAAGGGTTCCTAGGAAACAACCTCTCTACTTCTATGAGGTAGTGGTAAGGTCTGCGTATATTCTACCCTCCTTAGACCCCTTTTATGGGATTCCACTGGGTGTGTTGTTGTTGTTATTGTTGTTATTGATATGTCTGCATCGCTGACCCGATGCGGACCTATGTATTTTGTTGCCAGTGATTTTTATCTTGGTCCAAGGCTTTTGGGTCTTAGGGCTAAACCTCCCCATACGTAAAAATGCCTATACTTAGCTATATTTTACCTTTATATCATTCAAGACATTCCCAAATACTCTCTCAAATCCTGAGACTAATATTCTATCAAAATTCAAGTGCCTAAATCTCTTCCGGATCTTAAGAAATTCATCCAAGCTCCAAGTCTCCATTCAAATCCTCTTCAAAGAATTCTCCAAAGTCAAGGTATGTGGATTTGAACCATTGGGACTTTCACCCATGGTGTCCAAGCTTTCTTTTTAACCAAATTGCATGATTTCAAGTTGTATTTCTTATAGGTATATGTTATTATGAAGTATGAGTATGAATTATGTTAATGTTTTGTCAAATATTGTTGATTATGCATGAATATCTGTTTCGAGCTTATACTATGAAGTGATCTTTGTCTATTGAAACTATACATGATTCAAGTTATGAAATCTATGAACTATTGTGAAGTTTTGATACGATTTAAAAGTTACCCATGATAGGGTTTTACCATGATATTGGTGGGCTGATGTACATGATTTTAAGATGTATTCACTTCACTATTTCATGATCTATACTCTTGCATGGTTTGAGCTATGAATCTAAGAACCATTGTGGGATTTGATGAATATTGGTTGAGGGTGTTACCAAGTATTGATGGGTAGGTTTACATTGAATTTTATTGCATAATTTCACTCTTGAATTGTATGATTTTACACTAGCACTACACACCCGCTAAATATTTGATAAAATGTCTGGTTATGATTTCTTGAGTTGTTGAAGGTCCAATGCATGTCTTATGAGTTTAATGACTTTATGATGATGAAAGGAATGTTTATATGAGTTATCTTCATGAGAAGTATGTACATTATTCTAAGATAGCCATGCCTTGGTAAGGGGGTGCTACACCTTGACACTATGATGGAGGGGATGATGTTCATTAACCAAATTGAGGGGTTAATACCTCATTAACCAAATTAAGGGATTGATACCTTATTAACCAAATTGAGGGGGTTGATACCTTATTAGCCTAATTAAGGGGGTTGATACCTCATTAACCAAATTGAGTGGAGGGGGTGGGGGTTGATACCTCATTAACCAAATTGAGGAGTTGATGCCTCAATCACCTTAGATGTGGGTGGTACATTTATTAACCAAATTGAGGGCTTTATACCCGAATCACCAAGGATTGGAGGTGGTAAACCCATTGGCTAAATGCAAGTCTCTTCCTACATACGTAATAGGTCCTATATAAGCATGTTTTCACTTCAAGCATTGATCATACATGCCATATTGTTATTATGCTTTCCATTGCGTATGTTATGCATTTCGATTATGTTGCATATCTCTTGTTGCATCGCATCCTACATATTTAGTACATTCACATGTACTAATGCATACTCTATGCCTACGTGCTGTTACCATGTAGGAACCGGAACTCCATTTGGTCATCATCCTCCTCCGTTTGGCTAGTGATATCTATTCAAGCTAGTTGGTGAGTCCTACATTCCGATGACAATGTCTATGATCTTAAGCTATGTAATGAGACTCTTTTGTTTAATTCATGTATTGACTATGAGGGAGAGCCCAGTTACTTATCTTGGCCCCCACTAAGTATCTACGTAGTAGAGGTGTTGTTGGACATGATGTGTAATTATGCTATGAGCCTTGACTCTCTTCTCTCTAGATTTTTATGTTATGAAAGTTCTTCCTTAGTCCCTTTGCCCTTATTTCTACTCTTTCAATGCTATTTACTTACTTCTGCAACCAAAGATGTGTAATGATATGCTTAGAGGCTTGTTTGGGGTTCTTTTGGGTTCCCCATGCGCCGGTCTCGACTAGGCCCTAGGTCCGTGTCATGACAATAACACAACCTAAATTGGGACATTGCATGCAGGAAGGTACCTTAAGTTCTTCCAACCCTTGGACAAAGGTGAAGGTCGAATTTCACTATGGCGCTTGGCTTACTACAATAGTGTGCCAACTAACTATTACCCATTGACCCAGTCAATCTCTCCTTTGGTCGGGTTTGGTTGATTAGACAGAAACATATCTATCAAGTTATGTCACCCATTTGATTTTCCTATTCATCACTACCTTGATCGAGATCATGATACTAGGCGGGGTTCAATGTTGGCCACCATCAAACAATAACCAAAATGAAGGAAAATGGATAATACAAGCAAAGAACTAACTCATGAAGTGCAAATAATCCAAGTTTTCTAAGTTAGCTACTCATGGTTCCCACAATTCCAAGTTGTGGGGTGTAGCCACTAATGGCTTGGGCGAACAAATCAACAATGAATAAAGAAGACATGGAAGATTTCTTACCCAAGAGAAATGAAGAACAATGAACTTTGAAATTAGAATCACAAGCTAGTATAATGAAGTTAACCCACAAGTAAATCTAATCTCCAAATTTGAGTCTCCAAAGATAAACCCTAAAATTCTACTCTCAGAATTCTCAAAAATCTGTGTATAATCTGAATAATGAATGAAAGTTGCTCCTAAAATCGTACAATATACTATTTATAATATTTACAAAATGATTCTTAAAATAATTAGAAAATCTGGTCGGCGTCTACTACGACTCACAATTACGACTCGTAGGTTGCCCTACGAGTCGTAATTGGGCTTTCGTGGTCAGCACTTGGCATTTTGGACTTCACTGCTACGATCCACCTCTATGAGTCGTAGTTGGTCTATGACTCCTGGTGCCCTCTAGTAGTCTATATTTGCATTTCTTGGTCCAATTTTGAGCAACACTGTTGATTGCTACGAGGCCTCCCTTTACGAGTCGTAGAAGAGACTACGACTTGTACCTTGAGCTCGTATAACTGAACTTCAAATTTTCAGATTTTATTTTTGGACACTATTAACTGATACGAGATAGCTTGTAGGACTTGTAGCTTAGGCTACGACTAGTAGTGGCGTCTGTAGGTCCTCAAAATCAGTAAAATCTGCAACGTTTTCCCAAAATCAAGCCAACCTGTATTTTATGCAAAAACAAACATAAAAATACATAAAAATCATAAAAATTCACATTGAGAACGCACAAAATACCATGTTTTAGGCATCAAATGTGTTGTATTTTGACAGCACATCAACACCCTCAACATAGAATTGTTGCTTGTTCTCAAACGACAACTCAATCGAGATAGATAATAATGCAATACATAGCAATTAACTCAATGGTATATACCATACTCAAATTCAACCTAGGTAGCCATAACAGCTCTTCAAAACTTGATCATGTAGCTGATAGGCAGACCACAACATATTGATACATTTGACAATCCAACTCTGACAAGTTAAAGAGTATCAACAATTCACATTCACTGAACAAGTCAAATGCTAACCATGCAATGCAAATGCCATTACAGAAAAGAAATCCTTTTTTAACACTCAATATGCCTTCAAATGTTGCTCATGGGACTATGCAAACATACTCACTCTCACAAATGAGATTCATGCATGATGACCAATACCATAGGCTTGCCCATATACTCGTAACCCAAGCTGTTAACTAATTGGATTAGGATCACTTTAGGAGTTTATAGGCTTGTAATATAGGCTCATGGGGCTTTGGTATGACATTTTGGACAATTAGTGACTAAGGGCCAACCTTTGACCCACACTTTTCAACACTTTCACCTTACCAACTCAATCATTCTCAACTTATTCTCCCTTTTCTTCATTTTCAAGCTTTTTCAGATATTATCTCTTCATTTTTTAGCTTATGCCTTATTTTCAAACTCATTTTGGGTTTTCAACTCATTCTATGGCATCTTTTTCTCTTTTTCTCTTACAAGATACATGACTTTCTACTCTTTCTTTTATTCCCAACTCAGCACCTCATTTTTGCTATTATACCACATCGGCGACTCTCAACTTAGGCTTTTAGCCTGTGGTGAAGTATACACTATCTAATCCTTAAACCAGGGTCACTTTTTGGTAGCCACCCTCAACTTAGGCTTTTTGCTTCAGTTAAGGTTCACAATGCTCAAGGATAGACCAGGGCAAAAATCAAGGTACTTCACTAGATAAGGTTAGGCTAATTAGGTATTTAGAAAGAAAAAAGGTACGTGTAAGGCTCAAACATTTGGAGGAAGGGATGAATTCTTTCATTTGGTTGGTCATTTAGGCAAAAGTAGACTAAATAAAAGAACAAGGGCCTAAAATTTCTTTCCTAATCTATATAATCTCCAGTCCAACTCATAGTAATAGGGCAAGTTCAGAATTAGTACACAATGCTTGAATGCAACAAAATTAGATCACACGCACATGACATTGCACACATAGCTAGCAAAGACTCACAGATCATGCTTCAAGCATCAACTTGCCTTCACTTAATTAGAACAAACATTTCCTAACTATTCAAACATGCATGATTGCAACATAACTACTAATCAACAAAATTTTCGTGGGCACCAATTTTTCAAAATTTTTCATAGATCGTCAAAACGATGTACATGATAAAGTTTAACTACTATATACTACAAATATTATCTACAACTCCTAAACAAGTCTGTTCAACAGAAAATAAAATATCCACAAGGCTAAAGAACATAGGAAAGAAAACCTCGGGATCAAAACTTGGGATAGTTATGGACTAAAAGCTACTCAGACTTCACCCTAGTCCATAGCTACCCACACCCCACCAAATATAATGTACTTTGTCCTCAATGTACAAGGCAAAACAAAATAAGAATAAAGGGTAAAAAACAAATACCACATGGTGCCTAAGCACTGGTCTTCGGCTGCCTCTGATCATCTCCCTCTCACGGGGTAGTCTGTGCTGCAGCCGTACTAGATGAGCCAATGCCTCTTAATCATTCAAGCTCCTGGGCTCGTCTCTGCTTATCTTCTTCCGTCAACGGCTGCAAGATAAGCCCAACCGCATCCTCATCCAGCTCCTCATCAAACTCGGAGGTATTTTATCACACCGTTCACTCTGCTGCATTATCCTCCTCGATGGGTCTCTTTTCTGGAGAACGCAGTGGTGGATCCCCCAAAAATATATCAAATAGTGGCTCATCTACAATTTTAGGCTTAGGAACTATAATTGGATCAGCTAATGATGTAATCAAGTCAGCCTTAACTTCTGTAACTCCGCACGAAAGACTGACAGATCTGCTGGCCAGGCCTCGGCTAATCTTTCTGTACCCGCTCCTTGAAGGCATCGACACAGGAATTTACCATAGCAATATGTTGATGAACAGTAGAAGTGGTGAATGCCTTGCATCATTCCTCTGACCTCTCAACAGTCTGCCATACCCATGGCTTGATCTGCTGCATAAGCCAAGACAACTAAGCCTCGCTTCGTGATAATCTCTGTACAATAGCCTGAAAAGTAATAGCAGACACAATAGGGATGTCTGTGGAAGGAATCTGTGATGTAGACGGCTCTGGTGTAGGTGTAGCTATAGTGGGACCCATCTTAATGTTGACTACCGCAAGTTGTTATGGTCCCTTATCAGTAGTAGCAGCTGGAGTAGTAGTGGCGGCAGCTGTCGAACCCTCAGCCTATGGCTCTGGCATGAATGTATCGAGTGTGGGAGTTTGTAGCTGTTGAAGTGCCATGAGGTTCTCATCAGCCTTTATCAGGCTAGGATCAATAGTGTGGAGGGCCACGACAATAGGATCTATGCGAAGTGATACCTCCACCTTCGCCTCCATGCATAGTCCATAGATCAGCACCGAGAATGGCATGCATGTGGTCCTTTTAAGCGCTGGCTCATGTATCTGCTCTGCTATGAGTCATGCCCAATCAATGTCATAGCCAACCAAGATGCTGGTTACCAGAATAGCTCACTCTAATGTGAGAACGTTATCCGTAAAGTGGGTTGGATGCGAGACTTGACAATAGCCACCAAAATTTAGTGGGGAAGGAGAGAGAGGAATTCATTATCCACTCTGAATGCATCGTGACCCATGTAGGTTCTGGACCACGCTCAGCGATCTGACTAGCAGCCCATCTCAAAAGCTTAGTCCTCAGGTCCACACTCTTAGTAATAACAACTTGTCTAATCTGCCTAAGCCGTCAATCAAACTAAGATGTAGAAGGCTGTGCTAGATATGTAGGAGCAAACTATACATGGTGTATCATCTCCTCAGATATGTTGACATGCTGGCCTCTCACCAATACCTCTAGTAATCTGGACTACTTAAGAGGTTTCTTCCCCTTGGGAAGATCCTGAAGAACTATTACTGCATAAGCTGCATAAAATTCCTGCACTATGAGGGAGGAGTATTTCCCTAGCTTATCAATCAACCATCTGAGCCCATGTGATCTCATGTCATCCTCTAATCCAGGGACATGGCCCAGTCCTGTGTCAATCAGTAGGGGCTCCTCAAAAAATGAGCGTACTAGCTTCCCTTGCCCATTTGGATCTAACCCCTCATCATATAACTATTTCATCCCCTCTACACCCAATCGATGATAATGAGGACCCGTAGGAGACAACGGTGGGGAAATCGAGGACTGGGAATCTCGTCTATCCTTAGGTGCCTCCTTTAAATCAGACTCAGTGTGTGAGGGAGTCATCTGTAGAATGCTACTATCAGACCCATCGCTATGTCCTTCCTTATCAGACTGGGAGGTACTAACTTCCTGCCTTGGGTCTGAGCAGCTCGTACAGCAGCTACCCTGGTTAGGTGCCTCTAGGTCAATACGGATGTTGTGGACCTCATTAGTGTACTGACCTAAGCCTAGGTCCTAGACGTGACACTGAGAATAAGGAACCCCAAACAAGCCTCTTAACTTGTCATTTCACATCATCGGTCGCGGAAGCATATAAAAGACATAAAGAGTTAGAATAGGGGCAAAGGGTTAAGGGGAAAACTTGCACAACATCATAATCAAGGGACAAGGAGTCATAACTCACACCATAGATACATAACATGTCCAACAAACACCTCTAATACATAGATAAGAGTGGGGGCCAAGAAAAGCAATCGGGCTCACCCTCATAGTCAACATAGACAATAAAAAATAATGTCTCAATACATAACAAGAGCAACATAGAATAAGGTCCCCGAAGTGGAGGACTCACTAACTAGCTTGAGTAGTACCAAACTAGCCATGTGGAGGAGGAGGATGATCAAATTGGGCACCAGTTCCTACATGGTGATATCATGTAGGCTAGAGTATGCGTTAGTATGTTTGAATGTACTAAGTATGTAGGATACATGGCAACAAGAATTAGGCATCATAGTCAAAATGTGTAACAATAGGCAATAGGCATAATATAACAATATGGCATGTATGTTCAATGCACAAGTCAAACATGCTTAAGTAGCTCATGTCATATAGGATATCATATGTGTAGAAGAGACCAAGCTAGATTTCCAAGGTACAAACCCCTCGGTTGGTTGATGATGGTTTCACCCTATCACCCGGTGGTGTGGTACAAACCCCTCATATGGTTGATGATAATTACACCTTATCACCATGGTGGCGAAGTACAAACCCCTCAAATGGTTGATGAGTACAAACCCCCACCTCGGTTGATGAGTACAAACCCCCACCTCGGTTATCCAGGGTCTTAGTCCCCCCGGATCGGGCATGGTCAAATGCAACACTTTATGTAGAGTATATCATATATATAAGCTCATTTCATCATCATATAGTCAATCATATCATATCTCATGCACCTTCAACTCCTCAAGAAACCATATTTGAACATTTTAGCAAACACTAAGAGGGTGTGTAATGCTGGTCTAAAACCATGAAATACAGAGATGAATCATGCAACAAAATCCATTGTAAAACATCAATCAACACCTTGTAACACCCTCAAGAAACATACATCAAAATCCCTCCCCAAATATTACAGTAGATCAAAGATTTATAGCTCAAAACATAGCAAAACAGTCACAATTTCATATAGCTTTAACATAGTGTGTAGTGAATTTCATAATAAGCAAGACCCATTTGTAAATCAACTTTAAATCATGAAATTTGAGTAAAAGGAGGCTTGGGTATCATGGGTGAAAGGAACCCATTAAAGAAACCACATAACTTAGCTTTGGGATGAACTTGGTGAAATTTGGAGATGGAGACTTGAAGCTTGAAGAAGAACCTTGAAGGGAAACCTTTGTTTCGGATGAGGGTTTCAAGACTTGGATTTGGGAGTGAAAATATGGCTACGTGCTTGAGTGAGTATTGGGGAATGTTTAGGATGATATGAGGGTGAAGTATGGCCAAGTATAGGTAAAAACACGATTTGGAGCACTTAGGCCCAAGACTTAGAAGTCTTGGACCGAACTAAAAAACAAGCAGACACTTTTTTACATTGCGATGCGGATTCCTCTCAGGAATTCGCACTTTGAAAAATAATAATTGATAATTTTTTGCTTTTAAATTGGGGTTAGACCGTTCTCCCCCTAATATGACCCTCTAAACAAGAATGTGAAGTCAGATTTTCGATATCGTGCAGGGATTTTGAGATATATGAAATTTAAAATTTTGGGCATTCCAAGGCACATTTTCGGGCACTTTTGGGGTCATTTTAATATCTCCCCCTTGGGAACATTCATCCCCAAATGTAAAAGAGACGTACAAGAGACAAATGATCATAAACAAATCAACCCCAACAAGAATGCACCATTATATTTAAAACATTATTTTCAAAATCTCAACATAAGTGTTAAATCATCATAAACTTTCCAACTTAAATATGAATGCATATGAACGACATAGGGGATAAAATACAAGACTTGAAATCACATAAGGGACTTAGAATTAGTACTTTAGGCTTGAGTGGAGTGGAAAAGATAAGTCTACTGCTTTTGCATGTCCGCTTCGGCCTCCCATGTAGCACTATCGACTTGTTGGTTCCTTCAAAGGACTTTAACGGATGCCACCTCCTTGTTCCTCAATCTCTTCACTTTCCTATCGAAAATTTGAACCGGTGTCTCCTCATAAGTCAAGTTATCCTTAACAACAGCCACAACATCAAGAGGTACAATAGCATTAGGATCACCAACACATTTTCTCAATATAGAGACATGGAACACTGGATAAACCAAATTCATCCCACTAGGCAACTTCAATTCATAACATACCTTGCCAACCTTCCTCAAGACCTCATAAGGAACAATATATCTTGGACATAATTTCCCCTTTTTACCAAAACGGACCACACCTTTCATTGGAGAAACTTTCAAATAAACCCGATCACCCACTTTGAATTCATGGTCTCTTCTTCTCACATCGACATAGGATTTTTGACGACTTGGGGCTGTCTTTAACCTTTCTCTAATCATCCTAACCTTCTCAAGAGCCTCCATAACAAGATCCGGTCCCAATAAAGCCACCTCTCCAACCTCAAAGCAACCAACCAGTGATCTACAACGTCTCCCTAAAGAGCCTCAAAAGGAGCCATACCGATTCTAGAGTGATAACTATTATTGTAGGCAAACTCAATCAAAAAAAGATGGTCATCCCAACTACCCTCAACTCCAATACACATGCACTAAGTATATCTTCAAGGGTTTGAATGATTCTTTCGGCTTTGCCATACGTTTGGGGGTGAAAGGCCGTACTAAGCTAAACTTTTGTACAAAGAACCTTTTGAAAAGACCTGCAAAAGTGTGAACTGAATTGTGAATCACGATCCGATATGATGGAAAAAGGAAACCCATGTAACCTTACTAACTCATTGATATACAACCTTGCATACTCTTTAGCCCTATACGTGTTCTTAACCGGTAGAAAGTGAGCCGATTTCATCATCCTATCAACCACCACCCAAATGGAATCAAAACCCTTTCTAGTCTTGGGCAATCCAACCACAAAATCCATATTAATCACCTCCCACTTCCAAGTGGGAATCTCTATGTCTTGGGTTAGGGCACCCGACCTTTGATGTTCGCTTTGACTTGTTGACAACTATGGCAATCGGAAACGAATTTGGCAATGTCCCTCTTCATGCCTCCCCACCAATACACATCCCTCAGGTCTCTATACATTTTGGTGGAGTCGAGGTGGACAGAATAAGAAAAATTATGGGCCTCATCAAGGATTTTCTCCCTCAAACCACCAACACAAGGCTCAAACAACCTACCTTGGTACCTAAGGGCACCATCTCCCCCTTGGGAGAAAACATCTA
Source organism: Solanum medicagineum (assembly GCA_026153255.1). Classification (NCBI taxonomy): domain Eukaryota; kingdom Viridiplantae; phylum Streptophyta; class Magnoliopsida; order Solanales; family Solanaceae; genus Solanum; species Solanum medicagineum. The sequence goes on along the minus strand of JAPFFP010042084.1, from coordinate 19,999 downwards.
CCTTGCCCTCTTTCACCAAGGCCTTCAATTCAAGTAAGGAGGAGTCAAGATCTTGTTTTCCTATCACCTCATCAACCAATAAAGATTTAGACACATTAATAACAACAACACAATCATCATCAACCTCTTCCAACCTAACCCCCAATCTATCCAATTGATGCACCTCCCTAGCCATTTTGTTATCACCACCATCAACATGGGCTAGGCTACCCATAGACACCCTACTTAAAGCATCCGCCACCACATTTGGCTTATAGGGATGGTAATGCACACTCTTTCATAGTCTCTAAGAAGTTCTAACTGTCTCATTTGCCTCAAGTTGAGATCTTTTTGAGTGAACACGTATTGGAGTCTCTTATGATCGGTGAACACATCCACATGTACCCATACAAGTAGTGACCCCTAATCGTTAATGCAAACACAACGACAGCTAACTCTAGATCATGGATAGGGTAGTTCCTTTCATGTACCTTGAGTTTTCTAGAAGCACAAGCTATGACCATACCATTTTGCATCAACACGCAACCCAAACCAACATGGGAAGCATCACAACACACTGCAAATCCCTCAAGCCCATTCGGTAGTGAAAATATAGGAGCAGACACAAGCTTGTCTTTCAAAATTTGGAAGCTCCACTCACATTCATCAGTCCACACAAACTTAACCTTCTTTTGAGTCAATTTTGTCATAGGGGAAGCAATTGAGGAGAACCCATTCACAAACCTTCTATAATAACCCACTAGGCCCAAGAAGCTCCTAATATCCAACGAGGTCAATGGTCTATGCCAATGTCCAATTATATCGAGTTTCTTAGGATCCACTTTTATACCATCCCCCCGACACCACATGACCCAAGAATGCAACCTCCTTCAACCAAAATTCACATTTGTCATATTTGGCATACAGTTTCTCCTCCCTCAATCTTTGCAACACAACCCTCAAATACCCCATATGCTCCTCCCTCCTATGTGAATAGATCAAAATATCATCAATGAAGACCACAACAAAGGAATCAAGGTATGGTTTGAAGCCATAATTCATTAGGTCCATGAAGATGGCCGGTGCATTGGTCAACCCAAATGACATCATAACAAACTCATAAGGATAATATCTAGTCCTGAAGGCCGTCTTAGGAATATCACACTCCCTCACCCTCACTTGATGATACTCGGACTGAAGATCAATCTTAGAGAAGAAGCTAGCCCCTTGCAATTGGTCAGACTAGTCATCAATCCATGGAAGAGGATATTTATTCTTGATGGTGACCTTATTAAGTTGTCGGTAGTTAATGCATATTCTAAGTGACCCATCCTTCTTTTTATAAACAACACTAGGGCACCCCAAATTAATTGAATCAGTCTAATAACTCCATTCTCCAACAAATCTTTCAATTGTTCCTTTAACTCCTTCAACTCCATTGGGGCCATACGTTAAGAAGGAATGGAGATAGGTTGAGTATCAGGGAGGAGGTCTATACCAAAATCTATTTCCCTTTTGGGAGGAACACCGGGAAGGTCATTTGGGAAGACATCGAGAAACTCATTTACAACCGGAGTTGACTCTATGGAAGGGGATTTATACTCCACATCTCTAACCCTCACAAGATGATAAAGACACCCTTTGGAGATGAACTTACGAGCTTTAATGCATGACTAAATCTACCCTTGACCACCACATCTTGACTTTTCCACTCAAGGATGGGTTCATTATGGAATTGAAACTTGACCCTACGGGTTCTACAATCAATAGAAGCATAGTAGGCATGCAACCAATCCATCCCAAGAATGACATCAAAATCTACCATGTCTAATTCAACAAGATCACATGGAAACAACTTATGCAAAATGTAAATAGGACAATTCCTATAAATCTTCCTAGCAACAATAGAGACACCAATAGGACTAGACACTTCATATGAATCATGCAACAACTCGGGGTCAACATGGAACTTTTTAGCAACAAAAAGGGTAACAAAGGAAAGAGTGGATCCTGGATCAATCAAAGCATATACATTAAAGTCAAAGATTTTCAACATACCGGTAACAACATGGAGAACCTCACCAACCCCTTGTCTCCCATGTAGAGCATAAAACCGATCGTACCTTGGGGCACCACCTTGAGGACCACGTCTACCCAATGGAACCGCATTTGCACCGCTGCCCTTGCTACGGTTTCTTGGACAATCCACCTTCTTGTAACCAATTTCTCCACATCTAAAGCATGCATTAGAACCTTTCAAACATGGGCCTCCATGACTCCTTCCACTTTTTGGGCACACATCAATAAGAGCCACCCCACCAAGACCTTGAGGCCTAGGGAAGTCATTGACAAACCCCTTAGTAGCATAAGAAGACCCTTGGCTTTGATGAAATCTAGCACCCTTTTGAAATTTACCCTCAAATCAGACCCTATTGGCCTCATGCCCCCTTCTTTTCCTAAAATTATACTCCTCCATTTTCTTAGCATAGGTCATCAACCGAGATAAGTCGATGTCACTATTTAGCATGGTGGGCCGACATTCTTCACTTACTAAGTCAGAGACCCTCATCATGAACTTATTCATCCTATATCAAGGATCAGCCACCAAATGAGGAGCATACTTTGAAAGTTGATTAAACTTGAGGGCATACTCCCTAACACTCATATCACCTTGTTTAAAGTTCATAAGCTCCACAAACTTAGCTTCCCTAAGCTCAACAGGGAAAAACTGATTAAGGAAAGTCGATTTGAACTCTTCCGAAAGCACCACATTACCAATTCCCTTCTAACACTTCTATTGATCATACTATATTTGGGCTACCCCTTTGAGTTGGTATGCCGCCAACTCTACCTTTTCATTTGGCCCAACACCTATGATATTCAAGATCTTGTAGAGCTCATCAATGAACTCTTATGGATCTTCATCCACCTTTGACCCGTAGAATATCGGAGGATTCATTCTCATGATGTCTCTTACCCTAGCTCCCGGGGTAGTAGCAGAGGGGCTTGGGCCCCTTGATTTACTTGGTTGGCCACAACTTGGGCAAGTATAGTGAGAGCATCCCGGTGCTCACCATTGGTAGGTTGCTTCTCAGGAGTTTGGGCCCTTCTTCCTCGAGTGTTTGTCATGATCTAGCATAACAAAGAACAAACGTAAAGGGGAAAAACTTACCACACCTCTATAGCACGGCTTAGAACACGAATAAGGTAAACATTTCCTAAAACATCTCATAGCCTCCTACTCATAGCCATGATGCGATTCACAGCCATGAATAGGACTCTAACCGACGCGGTGTGTTGGTCTCGAGGATCTATCAACCTAGCGCTCTGATACCAAGTTTGTCATGACCCAAGCCTAGGGCCTAGATTTGACACGACGAATGAGGAACTCGAAGGAAACCCAACAAGCCTCTTAACTTGTCATTTTACATCGTCGATTGCGGAAGCATATAAAAGACATAAAGAGTAAGAATAGGGGCAAAGGGGCTTAGGGAAAACTTGCACAACATCATAATCAAGAGACAAGGAGTCAAAGCTCGCATCATAGATACCTAACATGTCCAACAAGCACCTCTAATACATAGTTAAGAGAGGGGGCCAAGACAAGCAATCGGGCTCACTCTCATAGTCAAAATAGATAATATAGAAGAATGTCTCAATAAATAACAAGAACAACATAGACTAAGGTCCCCGAAGTGGAGGACTCACTAACTAGCTTGAGTAGTATCGAACTAGCCATGTGGAGGAGGAGGATGATCAACTTGAGCACCAGTTCCTACATGGTGATATCATGTAGGCAAGAGTATGCATTAGTACGTTTGGATGTACTAAGTATGTAGGATGCAATGCAACATTAATTAGACATCATAGTCAAAATGCATAACAATAGGCAATAGGCATAATATAAAAATATGGCATGTATGTCCAATGCATAAGTAAAACACGTTTAAGTAGTTCATGATCATATAGGATATCATATGTGTAGAAGAGACCAAGCTAGATTTCCAAGGTACAAACCCCTCGATTGGTTGATGATGGTTTCACCCTATCATCCCGGTGGTGTGGTATAGACCCCTCACATGGTTTATGATAATTTCACCTTATCACCACAGTGGAAAAGTATGAAACCCTCACATGGTTGATGAGTACAAACCCCCACCTTGGTTGATGAGTACAAACCACCATCTTGATTATCCGGGCTCTTAGTCCCCTCGAATCGGGCATGGTCTAATGCAACACTTTATATAGAGTATATCATATACATAAGCTCATTTCATCATCATATAGTCAATCATATCATATCTCATGTTTGGACCTTCAACACCTCAAGAAACCACATTTGGACATCTTATCTAACACTTAGAGGGTGTGCAATGCTAGTATAAAACTATGAAACATAGGGATAAAATCATGCAAGAAAATCCATTGTAAAACTATCAATCAAAACCTTGCAATACCCTCAAGCAACATACATCAAAACCCCTCCTCAAATCTTATAATAGATCAAAAATTCATAGCTCAAAACATAGCAAAATAGTCACAATTTCACATAGCTTTAACATAGTGTGCACTGAATTTCATAATAAGCAAGACCCATTTGTAAATCAACTTTAAATCATGCAATTTGAGTAAAAGGAGGCTTAGGTATTATAGGTGAAAGGAACCCATGAAAGAAACCCACATACCTTAGCTTGGAGATGAACTTTGTGAACATTGGAGATGGAGACTTGAAGCTTAATGAAGAACCTTAAAGGAAAACCTTAGTTCCGGATGAGGGTTTTGAGACTTTGATTTGGGAGTGAAAATATGGCTAAGTGTTTCAGTGAGTATTGGGGAATGTTTAGGATGATATGAGGATGAAATATGGCTAAGTATAGGTAAAAACACATTTGGGAACACATAGGTCCAAGACTCGAAGTCTTGGACCGAACTAAAAAAATAGGCACTTTTTTACATAGAGACGCGTTGCGGAAGCGACACTATTTCCTCTTTGGAATTCACACTTTGTAAAATCATAATTGCTAATCATTAGCTCTTAAATCGAGGTTAGACCCTTCTTCCCCTAATTTTGACCCTCTGAAGAAGAATACGAAGTCAGATTTCCGATGTCATGCACGAATGTTGAGATATATGGAATTTAAAATTGTGGGCATTCTATGGCACATTTTCGAGCACTTTTTGGGGTTGTTTCTGTTAGATCCACTTGAATGCTCATTGTCAGACTCCTCATCCACAACTCTTGTATTAAAAGCCCTGATTATGTTTGAGAGCCATGGTATCTAAAAAATAATCAGAACAAAGCATCATTAGCTCGAAAACACTCAACAAAGGAAAAGTAAAATACAAGAAAAACCAAAGAAAAATGTCCAGGATGCAGTTGTAGATGACATATATGAGACCCTAGTACGACTTGTAATTGGTACTATGAGTCATATACGACTTTGTAATTCAATGGTGCATAATAATTTTGAACAGTGAAACAAGGTACGAGACATAGTTATGACTTGTAGCCTTGACTACGGGTCATAGATAGGTCTTGTACAAGGTGTCAGAATACCAAATTATCACAGGCTTAGGTTTATGAGACCCTACTATGGTTCGTAGAGGGAACTACGACCCATAGAGTCCCCTACAAGCCGTAAAAGGTACCCGTAGCTTGAAGCATCAGGTACCTGAGATGTCATTATCACACTATATGGACCTTACAAACAATACCAAAAGAATCCTAACAGTATCAAAGCAAGAGTAATTCAGTAACAAATCAAGCATAAAACAACCCGAACCCTAAATCATAGTGTCACAGTAAAAAGCTACTCCAACGACATGGATTTATCAATCAACACGTATTCAAAGCCATTTCCTTTAAGCTCATTCAAGAGTAAACTCATATAATCGTTCTCCTAATCACATAAAACCATCATTCAAATGCACATATAAAGATTTAGGAAGTTGATTCACAAGTACATCAAGAATATAACATCACCATAGTCAACCCATTATCATGCCACCATGGTTTTGCAAATCAACACACAATTACAAACCAAAACTATTCAATCAATCAACAACAACAACTAGTGCATGATTATCCAATTATAACAATAAGAGAAAATCCTTCAACTAGGGATAAACACTACTCATTATAATCAAAACCTTAGTTCCATCTCACTTTGCATCAAACCCAAAAACAGTATGCCTTGTTATACATTAAAATCCCCAAATTCATTCAATACATTCAAAGTCAATCAACATTTTGGGATTTAAAATAGTCCAAGATATATACCGCAAGAAATGACAAACTATGATGAGTAAAATGAGAAGAAGGGAGCCCTAAAACCCTAGTGGCCAGAAAACTTTTGGGAAATTGGGTTGGGTGGCCGGAATTGTGATCAAAGAAAATTGGGGGAGAATATTAGGGGTTTTATTCAGTGATTAGGGTTCAAGATTTGGTGTCAAAAATGATTTTGACCCTTAATATATGTTACCGGGTTACTTTAAAAATTTACCTGAGTCAGGTCTACGAAACCCGACTACGGGTCATAGCCTGACTATAGCCCATAGGGATTGGTCTCCTAGGCTACTCAACACTTTGAAAAATTTTGAAATCATACCTGGGCACTACAAAACCCATTTACGACTTGTAGCTTTGACTAAGAGTCGTAAAGTTGGCTCGTAGTGTGAGTGCCAACTACAAGTGATCACTGTTAGCCTCTACGAGGAAGAGCTACGACTCATAGTCTTCACTACGGCTCGTAGGCCTGGTCATAGAAGCTACTTCAACTTCCATTTTCTGCAATATTCCCACTTTGTTCAAAATTTGCTCAATTTTCTCAAAATACACCATCATACCTACATACAACCAATTCAATGTCTAAATTCAACAATCAAAACACAATCAAAATGCTACCTAAGAATCCATAAATTACCAATAAAATTAAAAATAAACAAAAGCATTAAAACCTCCTGGATTGCCTCCCAAGTAGCTCCTGATTTAATGTCAAAGCACGAGTTAGTCATCTTGAGTACTCAGAATTCCTCAAGATTTGATGACCTTCCTTCGCAAGGCTTTTCTTTTCTCAACATGTTCTGTTGAATCGTTTCTAGTTGCTCTGACAACCACCTGAATTGGTTGTTCAATTGCTCAACTGCTCCTACAAGACGATCAACTTTGTAAATTTATATTGATGATATCAAATTTGATCTCTCTCAACAGTTCCTCTTGTGCATCTGCCTTCCTCACCAACTGGGCAAGCAGGCCTTCAACTTTAGAACTCCCTCTTCCTTGACACTGTTGATATGGTAGCTTAAACTAGTTTCCCTCATCATTCACTTGCTCAGAGTTATCATTAGAGACTTCTATGCAACTAGTTTCTTGCTCTTATATAGGTCTATATATGCTATAAATCGCCTCTAACTTGTCCATTCGTTCAACAACATCTCCAAAGGGTGACCATAAGAATGCTAGGTAGCCTCCTCCCATTAGAGCATCTGTATAAGCTTGAAGTTTTGGGCTCAGTGATCGATAGAAGCTTGCCACTAGTGGTGCATCTGAAATTCCATGATATGGGGAATCTTTTAAGCATCCTTTGAATCGCTCCTATGTCGAAGTGAGGGAATCACCTGGGAATTGCCAGAAAATAATGATTCGATCCTTAAGTTTAAACTTGTTTGATATAACATGGAACCTCGCTAAAAACCTCTTTGAACCTCCACCCAGTTGGTTAAAACGTCTTGTGGATGTTAGGCCCACCAAGTTGTAGCATTTTCTATTAGAGTTATTTGGAAGACTTGAAGCTGGACAACATCCATAGAAAAGTGTTATGTTCCCAGCACTACCTACACATGTGTGCAAACATCTGTAATATGATTGTGTGGATCCTCTGACAGTAGAATCCCAAGTACAACACGTCTTTGTAATGATTGGAGTAGGTCACTGGTGATAAGCATCTTTTCTTCATCCATTCATCTGGTAGCCTGTTGATTCTTTATATCGATTGAAGTAAAAGGGATGCAACCAATAGTTGCTTCTACAATAAAAAACTAACAAGCAAAAACAAAAACAAAATGTAAAACACAAGAGAATTAAGAAATCAATACTTGAATTAACTACTGGTGAAATCAAATCAAAACCTCGCCTTATTCCCCGGCAATGATGCCATCGATTTTGAAGTCACTCAAATAGTACCTCCTAATTTGAGGATAAAGTGATTGTCAATAGTAAAAAAACCTAATCGAGGTTAGGGTCGAATCCTAAGGGAATACGGGGCTCTGCCACTTTGATTCACCAAAAATCAATTCAAATATCAAATAACTCAATTCTCAAGGAAGGGGTTTTTTGCAATAATCGATGGAAAATTAAACTAAACTACTAAAATGGAGAGACAAACAAATTGGAGAGCAACTTGGGAAATTGTGTTCCCCATGATTCACTAACTCAAACACCCCAGATAACACAACCTAAATTGGGACATTCCATGCGGGATGGTAACTTAAGTTCTTCCAGCCCTTGGGCAAATGTGAAGGTCGAATTTCACTATTGCACTTGGCCGAATCCCATAGTGTGCCAAACTAACCATTACCCATTGTCCCAGTCAAGCTCTCCTTGGCCGGGCTTGGTTAATTAGACAAGAACATATCAATCAAATTCTATCACCTATTTCCTTTTCCTATTCATCACTACCTTGATTGTGATCATGACACTCAGGGTTGAATGTCGTCCATCATAATACAACAAGCAAAATGAAGAAAAATAGATAATATGTGCAAAAACCTGACTCAAGAAATGCAAATAATCCAGGTTTTCTAAGTTAGCTACTCATGGTTCCCATAACCCCAAGTTATGGGGTTTAGCCATTCATGGCTTGGGCAAACAAATCAACAATGAATAAAGAAGACATGGAAGATTTCTTACCCAAGAGATGAATAACAATGGAACCCACTTGACGATTAGAATCACAAGCTTGAATAATGAAGCTAACCCACAAGTGAATCTAATATTCCAATTTGAGTCTCCAAAGATAAACCCTAAAATTCTACTCTCAAAATTCTCTAAAAATTTGTGTACAATCTGAATAATGAATGAAAGATGCTCCTAAAACCCTAATATATACTATTTATAATTTTTACAAAAGGTCCTTAAATAATTAGAAAATCTGGTCGGCATCTACTACGGTGCACAGTTACAACTCGTACGGTGCCTTATGAGTCGTAATCGGGCTTTCATGGTCAACACTTGGCATTTTGCACTTCACTGTTACAATCTACTTCTATGAGTCGTAGTCTGGTCTATGATCATAGTGCCTTCTCATAGTCCATACATGTGTCACGACTCAAGCCTATAACCTAGATGTGACTGGCGAATGGGGAACTCGACGGAACCCCAAACAAGCCTCACAACATATGATTACACATCCTTGGTCGTGGATGCAATTAAAACAAACATTAAGAGAAAATAAGTTGGGACAAATGGGTCTAAGGGAACACTTTCATATCATAGACATCAAGAACAATAGAGTCAAGGCTCTCAGCATAGGTAAACAACATGTCCAACAACACCTCTACTATATAGATAAGAGCGGGGTCCATGACAAGTAACCGGGCTCACCCTCATAGTCAATAAATAAATAAAGGAAAGATAGTCTTACTACATAGCTAGAGATCATAAGCAACGTTCACGAAATGGAGGACTCACCAACAAGCTTGACAGACAATCGTACTAGCCATGTGGAGGAGGATGATGATCAAGCGGTGCACCGATTCCTACATGGTGACATCATACAGGTATAGAGTATGCGTTAGTACATTTGAATGTACTAAGTATGTAGGATGCAATGCAACAAGTGATGGTAACATAATCGAAATGCATAAGCATAGGCAATAAGCACATATAGTAATATGGCATGCATGGAAGATGCTCGTAGTAAATCATGCTTATATGGATCATAAAATAAGTGTAATAAGTGACCATTCTAAGTGCAATCCAAGGCCTACCACCTCCTTGGAGAGGCGCATGAGGTACAAACCCCTTCATGGGGTTGATGGAGTACAAAACCTCCAATAAGGTTGATGGAGTACAAAACCCCCACCAATGTTGATGGGTACCAACCCCAAACAAGGTTACCCGGGCCTACCACCCCCCGAGATAGGCGACCGAGGTACCAACACCTCAACAAGGTTACCCGGGCCTACAAGCCCCTGAGCTAGGCTTGGTCATCCCCAACACTACATAGATAATATCATATATACACTCCTTTCATCATCATATGCACACGTTCCTTTTCATCATCCTTTCATCATCATTCCATCATCATTTCATCATCATATATTCATTCAACCCATAATACATGTATTGCACCTTCAATTTCTCAAGAAATAATAATCGGACATTTTATCAAGCACTCAGATGGTGTGTAGTGCTAGTGTAAAATCACGCAATTCAAGAGTGTTATCATGCTAGAAAATCTAACATTTGTAAAACCATCAATAGATTCTTAGTAATACCCTTAAGTAAAATACATCAAATCCCTTCATCAGATCTCACATTATATCTATTCATAGCCTAAAACATAGTAAAAGACAGTCACAATTTCATAAACCCCAACATAGTTTAAGTGATTTTCATAATAAATAAGACCCATGAGTAAATCAACTTTAAATCATATAATTTGTAAGAAAAGGAAGCATGGGCAACATGGGTGGAAGGAACCCATGAAAGAAACCCACATACCTTAGCTTTGGAGATGAAGTTGATGAAGATTGGAGATGGAGACTTGAAGCTTGAATGAGAACCTTAAGATCCGGATGAGGTTTCAGACTTGAATTTAGGAGTAAAATATCTGGCTAAGTGTTTGAATGAGTATCGAGAAATGTTTAGAATGATATCAAGGTGAAAAATGGCTAAGTATAGGTATTTTCACGTTCGGGGACACTTAGGCCCAAGACCTAAAAGTCTTGGACAACATAAAAATTAAATGGGTAGAAAATAGTTGCAGACCTGTTGCGAAAACAAGATTTGTTCATCTGCACACCCCAGCCGCGTCGCACCAGGGGCGCGAAAATCTCACTGGAATTTGCATTTTGGAAAATCAAAATTGCTAATCGTTTTCTCTTAATCGGAATTAGAACCATTTTCCAATCAATTTGACCCCATGAACAAGAATATGAAGTTGGATTGTCGATATCAAGCATGGATTTTGAGATATGCAAAAATTACGATTCGGGGCACTCTCGAGGCACATTTTCGGGCACTTTTTAGGGTCATTACAATATCTACCCCTTGGGAACATTCGTCCCTGAATTTCAAAGAGACATATATGAGAGATGTAAACATGAAAAATTTCATCCCACATAAGAATGTAACAATTCACATAAACATTATTTAAAAAAATCTTATCATAAGTGTAAAACCATCATGAACTTGTCAATTTAAGCTTGAATGTATGCAATGACATGAGGGCTGAAGTTAAGACTTGAGATAATGTAAGGAATTAAATCAATACCTTAGGCTTGAGTGGAGTGGAAAAGGTAAGGATATCACTTTTGCATGTCCGCTTCAGCCTCCCAAGTAGCACTTTCAACTTGTTGATTCCTCCAAAAGACCATAACGGAAGCCACCTCTCTGTTTCTCAATCTCTTCACTTGCCCATCCAAAATCTAAACCAGAACATCTTCATAGGTAAAATTATCTTCAACAACAACCACAACATCAAGAGGTACAATAGCATTCATATCACTCACACATTTCCTCAACATAGACACATGAAACACCGGGTGAACCAAATCCATTTCTCTAGGCAATTCTAACTCATAAGCTACCTTGCCAACCCTTCTCATCACCCTATAAGGACCTACATATCTCAGGCTCAACTTTCCTTTCTTAGCAAAATGAACCACACCCTTCATGGGTGACACCTTCAAATAGACCCAATCATTAACTTTAAATTCAAGCTCTCTTCTCCTCACATCGGCATAAGACTTTTGACGACTTTAAGCTATCTTCAACCTTTGTCTAATCATCCTAACCTTATCAAGAGCCTCTATAACTAGATCTAGTCCCAACATCGTCACCTCACCAATTTCAAGCCACCCAACTGGTGATGTACAATGTCTACCATAAAGAGCCTCAAAAGGAGCCATATCGATGCTAGAATGATAGTTATTGTTGTAGGCAAACTCAATCAATGGGAGATGATCATCCCAGCTACCCTTGATCTCTAATACACAAGCCCTAAGCATGTCTGCAAGTGTTTGGATAGTCCTTTCGGATTGGCCATCCGTTTGAGGGTGGAAGGCTGTACTAAGTTTAACCTTTGTACTAAGACCCCTTTGGAAAGACCTCCAAAAATGTGACGTAAATTGAGCCCCATCATCTGATATGATGGATAAAGGTACCCCATGCAATCTCACCAAATCATGGATGTACAACCTAGCATACTCGGCAACCCCATATGTGGTCTTAACCGGTAGAAAGTGAGCCGATTTCGTCATCCTATCAACCACGACCCAAATAGAATCAAAACCCTCCCTAGTCTTGGGAAGCCCAACTACAAAGTCCATATTAATCTCTTCCCACTTCCATGTAGGAACCTCTACATATTAGGTTAGGCAACCCAGCCTTTAATGCTCGGCTTTGACTTGTTGACAACTATGGCAACCAGACACAAACCTTGCAATATCTTTCTTCATGCCTCCCTACCAATACACCTCTCTAAAATCTCTATACATTTTAGTAGACCCGGGGTGAATAGAATAAGAAAAATTATGGGCCTCATCGAGGATCTTTTCTATCAAGCCATCAGCAAAAGGAACAGACAACCTACCTTGGTATCTAAGTGCACCATCACCCCCTTGGGAGAAAACCTCCACCTTGCCCTCTCTCACCAAGGCCTTCAATTCTAACAAGGAGGGATCAAGATCTTGCTTAGCTTTCACCTCCTAAACCAATGATGATTTAGAGCCATCCACAACAACAACACCACCATTACCCACTTCTTCAAACCTAATTCAATCTAGCCAAACGATGGACCTCTCTAGCCACCTCTTTATCACCATCATCAACATGAGCTAGGCTACCCATATACATCCTACTCAAAGCATCCGCCACCATATTAGCCTTACCCGGATGATAATGTACGCTCATATCATAATCCTTAAGGGGTTCTAACCATCTCCTTTGCCTCAAGTTAAGATCTTTTTGAATGAATACATATTGGAGACTTATGGTCGGTGAACACATCAACATGCACCTCATACAAGTAATGATTCCAAATCTTTAATGCAAATACCACGGCAGCTAGATCAAGATCATAGGTAGGATAGTTCTTTTCATGCACCTTGAGTTACCTAGAATCATAGGCTATCTCCTTACCATTTTGCATTATTAACACAACCCAATCCAACTCTACATGCATCACAATACACAACAAATCCATCTAGCCCTTCCGGTAGTGCCAAAATAGGGTCGAACACAAGCTTAACCTTCAATGTTTGGATGCTCCTCTCACACTCATCGGTCCAGTTAAACTTGGCCTTCTTTTGAGTCAATTTATTCATGGGAAAAGTAATAGAAGAAAACCCATCCACGAATCTCCGATAATAACCCACTAAGCCCAAGAAGCTCCTAATATTCAATGGGGTCAATGGTATATACCAATTTTTAATCACATCGGTCTTCTTAGGATCCACCTTAATGCCATCCCCAGCACCAGATGTCCTAGGAAAGTAACCTTCTTCAAGGAAAATTCACACTTTTTATATTTAGCATATAACCTCTCCTCCCTCAATCTTTGCAACACAATCCTCAAATGAGCTCTATGCTCCTCCTCACCACGAGAATAGATCAAAATATCATCAATGAATACCTCAACAAATGAATTAAGGTAGGGTTTGAAGACCCTATTCATAAGGTCCATGAAGATGGAGGTGCATTGGTCAACCCAAAAGACATCACAACAAACTCATAATGTCCATAACTAGTTCGGAAGGCCATCTTGGGAATATCACACTCCCTCACCTTCACTTGATGATACACGGACCGAAGATCAATCTTAGAGAAATGGCTAGCCCCTTGCAATTGGTCAAAAAATTCATCAATCCTTTGAAGAGGATACCTATTCTTGATGGTGATCCTATTAAGTTACCGACAGTCAATACACATCCTAAGGGACCCTTCTTTCTTTTTCACAAACAACATCGGTGCACCCCAAGGTGATTGGCTAGGCTTAATAAAACCCTTCTCCAACAAGTCCCTCAATTGTTCCTTCAACTCCTTTAACTCCGCCGGGGTCATACGATAAGGGGGAATAGAAATGGGTTGACTATGGGGAAGGAGATCTATACCAAAATCTATTTTCCTTTCCGGCAGGAACACCAGGAAGGTCATTTGGGAAGACATCAAGGAACTCATTTACAACCGGAACTAACTCTATGTGAAGGACTTTAGACTCCACATCCCTAACCCTCACAAGATGGTAAAGACACCCCTTTGAGATCAACTTACAGGCTTTAATACAAGAGATGAACCTACCCTTGACCACCACATCATGACTCTCCCACTCAAGGAAGGGTTCATGTGGGAATTGGAATTTGACCCTAGGGGTTCTACAATCGATCCAAAGAATGACATCAAACTCAATCATGTCCAACTAATAAAGATCACAAGGCAATATTCTACGCAAAATGCAAATGCGACAATCTCTATAAATCTTCCTAGCAACAATAGATGCACCAATAGGAGTAGACACCTCATATGACTCACAAAAAAATTCGAGGTCAACATGGAACTTTTTGCTAACAAAGGGGGTAACAAAAGAAAGAGTGGCATCCGGATCAATCAATGCATACACATCAATGTCAAAGATTTTCAACATACCAGTAACAACATCGGGGACCTCCTCAACCCCTTCCCTCCCATGCAAAGCATAAAATTGATTATGCCTTGGGGCACAATCTTATTGGCCACCTCTCCCCAAAGGAACTACATTAGCACCTTGTGGACAAACCTCCTTACCCTTATTGTGATTTCGAGGGCAATCTATTACCTTATGCCCTATTTCCCCACAACCATAACAAGCACCGGTATTCCTCAAGAATGGGCCACTATGACCTTTACCACACCTCAGACACACATCAATAGGACCCACACCACTAACACCTTGGGACCTTGGAAAATCATTTGTAACCCTCTTATATAAAGCATAAGTAGACCTTTGGCCTTGATGGAACTGGCCACCCTTTTGGAACTTACCCTCAAAACGGGCCCTCTTGGCCTCATGACCCCTTCTTTTCCTTAATTTCTCCTCTTCCATATGTTTGGCATAGGTCATCAAACATGACAATTCCATGTCACTAATCAACATGGCAAACCAACATTCTTCACTCACTAAGTTGGACACACCCATCACGAACTTATTCATTCTCGACCGTGAGTCGGCAACCAAGTGAGGAGAAAACTTTGAAAGTTGGGTGAACTTGAGGGCGTAGTCCCTCACAGTCATAGACCCTTCCCTCAAATTCATAAATTCTACCAATTTGGCTTCCCTAAGCTCAAGAGGGAAAAATCGATTAAGAAAGGCCGCCTTAAACTCTTCCCATAAAACTACATTGTTGACTTCCTTTTACTCCTTCCATTGTTTGTACCATATTTGTGCTACCTCTTTGAGTTGGTAGGCCACCAAGTCTGCCTTATCCTCTGACCTCACACCCATGATAGAGAAAATCTTGTAGACCTCATTAATGAACTCTTGAGGGTCCTCACTCATCTTCGACCCATGGAATTTCGGGGGATTCATCCTTATGCAATCTCTCACCCGAGATGCTGGTGTAGGAGCAAGAGGGGCTTGGGCCCCTTGGTTGGCTTGATTATCCACCACTTGTGCAAGCAAAGTGAGAGCAACCTGAAAGCTCTCCGTTAGCTGGTTGTTCCTCGGGTGTGCAGGCTCTTCTCCCTCTTGTGTTAGGAATAATCTAACATAGCAAAGGACAATCATTAGGAGAAAAAAAACCTTACTCGAACTTCTATAGCAGGACATAGATTAAGAAGAAGGGAAACATTTCCTAAATGCCTCATAGCCTCTAGCTCATAGTTGTAGTGCACAACATAACTATGAACAAGACTCTAATTGACACGGTGTATTAGAATCCGAGGACCTAACAACCTAGTGCTCTGATACCATCTTTGTTATGACCTAAGCCTAAGACCTAGACATTACTGGGAATGGGGAACCCAAAAAGAACCCCAAACAATCCTCATAGCATATCATTACACATCCTTGGTCGTAGAAGCAATTAAAACAAGTATTGAGAGAAAATAAGTTGGGACAACCGGGGCTAAGGGAACACTTTCATATCATAGACATCAAGAACAATAGAGTGAAGGCTCTTAGCATAGGTACATTACATGTCCAACAATACCTCTGCTATATAGATAAGAGCGGGGGCCATGATAATCAACCAAGCTCACCCTCATAGTCAATACATAAATAAAGGAAAGATAGTCTTAGTGCATAACAAGAGATCATAAGCAACATCCCCGGAATGGAGGACTCACTAACAAGCTTGAGAGGCAATCGTACTAGCCAGGTGGAGGATGATCAAGTGGTGCACCAATTCCTACATGGTGACATCATGTAGGTATAGAGTATACGTTAGTACATTTGAATGTGCTATGTATGATGCAATGTAACAAGTGATGGTAACATAGTCGAAATGCATAAGCATAGGCAATGAGTACATATAACAATATGACATGCATAAAAGATGCTCGTAGTAAATCATGCTTATATGGATCATAAAACAAGTGTAAGGAGTGACCATTCTTAGTGCAATCCAAGGCCTACCACCTATTGGAGAGGCGCATGAGGTACAAACCCCTTTATGAGGTTGATACAGTACAAACCCCCAACAAAGTTGATGGAATACAAACCCCCAAAAAGGTTGATGGGTACCAACCCCCAACAAGGTTGCCTGGGCCTATCACTCCCTGAGCTAGCTGATTGAGGTACCAACCGCTCCACAAGGTTACCCAGGCCTACAACCCCCCAAGCTAGGCTTGGTCATCCCCAACACTATTAAGATAATATCATATATACACTCCTTTCATTATCATATGCATATGTTCCTTTTCATCATCATTCCATCATCATATAGTCATTCAACTCATAGGACATTAACTGGACCTTCAATTCCTCAAGAAAACATAACCAAACATTTTATCAAACAATTAGAGGGTGTGTAGTGCTAGTGTAAAACCATGCCATTCAAGAGTGTTATCATGCTAGAAAATCTAATGTAAAACCATCAATAGATTCTTGGTAACACCCTCAAGCAATATACATCAAAACCCTTCGTCAAATCTCACATTAGATCTTACATTCATAGCCCAAAACATAGTAAAACAGTCACAATTTCATAAACTCCAACATAGTTTACAGTGATTTTCATAATAAATAAGACCCATGAGTACATCAACTTTAAATTATGCAATTTGTAAGAAAAGAAAGCTTGGGAATCATAAGTGGAAGGAACCTATGAAAGAAACCTACATACCTTAGCTTTGGAGTTGAACTTGATGAGGATTAGAGATGGAGACTTGAAGCTTGAATGAAAACCTTAAGATCTGGATGAGGTTTGAGACTTGAATTTAGGAGTAAAATATTTGGCTAAGTGTTTAAACAACTATTAGGAAATGTTTAGAATGATATGAGGGTAAAAAATGGCTAAGTATAGGTATTTTCACGTTTAGGGACATTAGGCCCAAGACCCAAAAGTCTTGGACTGCAGAAGAATTAACTGGGCAGAAAATACACAAGCATGTGTTGCTGACCTGTTGTGAAAATAGGATTTCTTCATCTGCGTGCCCCAATCGCGTCGCGCCAGGGGCGCGCAAACCTCACTGGGATTTGCATTTTTGGAAAATCAAAATTACTAATTGTTTACTCTTAAATCGGGGTAAGACCCATTTTCCACTCAATTTGACCCCATGAACAGGAATATGAAGTTAGGTTTTCGATATATCGCACGGATTTGGAGCCATGCATAAATTATGATTCCGGGCACTTCTGAAGCATATTTTCAAGCACATTTTGGGATCGTTACAAGTTGCATTTCTTGGTCCAATTTTGAGTAACACTATTGATTGCTACGAGGCCTCCCTTTACGAGTCATAGATGAGAGCAGGACTCATTCCTTGAGCTCGTATAGCTGAACTTCAAATTTTCTGATTTTGTTTTTGAACACTGTTAACTAATACGAGACAACCTCTATGACTCATAACTTGGGCTACGACTCATAGTGGCGTCTGTAGGTCCTAAAAATAAGCAAAATCTGAAACTTTTCCCAAAATCAAGCCAACCTATATTTTCTGCAAAAACAAACACAAAATCACATAAAAACCATAAAAAGTTGCATTGAGAAACACAAAATCCCATGTTTTAGGCATCAAATGTGTTGTATTTTGACAGCACATCAATGTCGTCGGTTGGGGTTGGGGTTGGGGTTGGGAGTAAGAGGTAGGGGTGGGGAGAGGGTCACAAGCTCATTTAAAATAAGGATAGCATCGTGGAATATAGGATCACTTAGAGGGAAATTCATAGGCTAGTAAAATGTCTTAAAAGGAGACATATTAATATACCGTGTGTTTAGGAGACCAGATGGGTCCGTACCAAAGATTGGGACGTCGATGGGTTTAAGCTGTGGTACTCAGGAGGTTGTAGGGATACAAATGAGGTAGCTATCCTAGTAGATGAGGACCTTAGCGATTACATGGTTGAGGTTGCAAGGGTTAATAACAGGATGGTGTTTATCAAACTCGTGGTTGGTAGGTATGTAGTTATTGTAGTTAGTGCTTATGCGCCCCGAGGTTGCCTAGATGAGGAAGTTAGAAGGCTTTTTTGGGAAAACTTAGATGAGGTTGTGTGAGGCATATCAGAGACAAAAACTCTTCATTGGGGTTGACTTTAATGGGAATATTGGGGTAACTACTAGCGAGTTTAAAGATGTTCATGGAATCTTTGGTTTTCGGGAAAGAAATAGAGGTGGGACATCTCTCTTGGATTTTGCCAAAGCCTTTGAGTTAGTTATTCCTTACTAATATTTTCTGAAGAGGGAAAACCATTTGATTACCTTCCATAGTACGGTAGCTAAGACTCAGATAGATTACTTACTTTTTCGAAAGGGAGATCGAAGCCTATGTAAGAATTCCAAGGTTATTCCGAGTGAAAATATTTTCAGTCAATATAGGTTTCTAGTTATGGATTTAGAGATCAAGCGAGAAAAGAAGAAAAAGGTTATTTATGCCTAACTAAGGATTAGATGTGTAGGCCTTACTCCTGCCCTCTCTCGAGAGATGAAAGAAAAGTTAAGAAACTTAAAGGATTGGATTAGTGGCCGAAATGTTTATAATATGTGGGACACTACTTCTAGTTGCATTAGAAAGGTAGCTACCAAGGTAATAGGGGTTTCAAGAGAGACCTTTGGTGGATGTCAGGGTGATTGGTGGTGGAATGATGAAGTTCCGGGCAAAGTGAAAGATAAGTACACGAAGTGGTTGGGATGTAGGGATGAAGATGAGAGTGAAGACTCTAGGAGATCTACAAAACGGCTAAGGCAGAAGCAAAGATTGCTGTGACGAGTGCTAAGACAACAATTTAGAGTGCCTATATGAGGAGATAAGTGATAAAGGCGGGGACAAGAGATTGTATAGGCTTGCTAAAGAGAGAGAAAGTAAAGCTTGTGACTTGGACCAAGTGAAGTGCATCAAGGATGAGGAGAGTGAGGTGTTGATGGATGACATTCCATTAACTAAGGTGGCAAGCTTATTTTCATAAACTCTTAACTGAAGAAAGAGAGAGCGATCTTGAGCTGGGTAAGTTGGTACACTCTAAAAGTCATCATGATTTTGGTTAATGTAGGTTGTTCAGAGTTAAGGAGGTTAGAAGGGCTATTAGTAGGATGAAAAGAGGGAGGGCGATCAGACCTGATGAGATTCGAGTAGATTTTTGGAAGAACATGGTCAAGGACGGCATAA
>JAPFFP010042083.1:0-14487 GCA_026153255.1 Solanum medicagineum | reverse complement strand
TTCACTGGGGTGGGCGTGGGTGGGAGGGTGGGTGGGGGGAGGAGTGGTTATATATATAAATTTAGGTAATGAAATAAAAAATAACATTTTTAAATCTTTTTATAATTTATTATTTTAATTTTTTTTCTTATTCATATGCCAAATGTCATCTTTTAATTTGTCACTTTGTCACGTCAGTTCAAGTGACACACAATTTACTTTTTTTGCCAAATCAGCATTTTGTGCTTAATAGGTACATGTTTTGAATAGTTTAGGTGTTTAATAGGAACTAGTCTTAATTGAGGTGTCTAAGTGAAAAACATAGACAACTTTAGGTGTCTATCGATGACTTAAGTCTTTCATAAATTGAATAATTATTATTGATATCTCAAAATAGTATATTGAACAAGTAAAAATAGTGTAAGATGATTTTATTTCACGGATTAAAAATAACTCTTTGAATAAATCTATTGCCCCTTATAATAGAGATTGATTGCAACGAATTGATGAATAGGATGTTAATAATTTTGGCTGCTATAAAAAATTTGATTGATGATTGCAAGTATCTATTGTCTAAAGTAGAAGGAGTATCAATATTTATTGAAGCTAATGGATATGAGCAAAGATACTTTTGAAAGCTTAATGTTTTGTACCCAAATAGTATTTATGCTTTTGAAAGAAATAAAATGCATATTTACTTCGATTAGCCTCTATATATAATAACTCTTAATCATGTTAAATTAAAAATTTTCTTATTGCCAAAAAGAAGAATAAGAGGTGATATCACTCGTACTTGGTGGCAGAGCAACTATATCGAAAGCTGAACAATTATAACTGCAGAATTCATTTCACACAGTTATATATGGTGCTCACATTAGAAAAGAAGAAAATTGTTTGTTTTGTGGTTAGACTTTGCTTCTTTTTTAAATAATAATAAAAAAAAAATTATAGCTTCCAGATATTTTCTCTTTGTGTGGATAGATGTTGAAATCTACCCCAAGTTAATTCAAACTTAGCAACTCACATGCAATTCTTCATTTAAAATAAGCTTGACTTCAAAGAAAGTTCTCTATGATATGCTTTCTAGGAAGTAGAAGTCCTAAAAGTTGGCAATTTATTTGAAAATTGTTTTCAAAATTTGTTATTTCAAAATTGGCAGGCAAATGGTTGGTGAAAAGTTGGCCACCAACCCTTTCCTTTTGTCAAATTACTCCTATATAAAGGAGTAATTCATCTTCATTTTTAACAACACAAAAATTGAGAGATTCAAAGTTAGAGAGGAACCTAAGAATTTTGTTAGATACATGTTGTGTATTTTGTGAGTGGTGTAATACTCCTTTTATTTTTATCACTCTATTCGACATATGTCACTGAGTGATACACAAAAATTATATCCTCGTAGTGCTTAGGCCCAGTGAGGTTTTGTTGTACGCTTCTCCATTATAGTGATATTTTGCTCGTCGTCATCCGTGGATGTAGCCTACTTTTGGGTGAACCACGTTAAATCTGTGTCTCTATTTATTACCTTGCCCAATTTATTTATATTTTTCAATATCAATCCTGATCCTTATCACGCTTCAGCTATCGCCCCATATTCCCTGACAATAGAAATTTTTAGAGACTTGGTTTCATTATTTGTTGAGAAAATAACATTAAACATGATAAACATTTTTTGTGTGGTTAATTTTCAATTGTGAAACCAAATGTCATCCATTTCATTTCAAACCAAAAACATTGATTCCTCAAAACCATTTTATTCGACCTAAATCCAAACAATGCCTTGACAAATTGTGCCTAATCTAATATCATAAGAAGAAAAGGAAAAATTCCGTGTGGAATATCATTATTAGTGCAACTTGGTTAACTTTTTCAATGAATTCACATAAGGAAATTGCTAAGAAGAAAAGAAAAAAAAATGCCAAATTTTAAAGAAACAAACAAATTCAATAAGACACGGATCCAGCAAGTTATCATGAGTTCTGATTCCATTTCAGTTCTTATGATATCTACAGAACAGTTAATGCTCAATTAATTAAAATATGCAATTTTTTGTCCCTTCATTTGTGTATATTCAAACATTTAAGGAATTATTAACCATTAAATAATTTAACTACACACTCATCACTTATTCGTGTGTATATTTGGAATATATCTATTAATATATTTTAATTTAACTCTAAAAATTAGTTATATTAATTTTCAAGAAATAAAACGCCATAATTATTTTGAAAAGAATGAGTATTACTTTAGAATCGAGTTTACTAGTAGAAATTCAAGTGAGTGTAGATTTTGTACTTTATTCATACAAAAGTAACAGATCATTTGCTACTTAACAAAAAAGAATTCATTATTTTGGTTGAATTGTCAACTGGATAGTATGGCCAGAAGACTTGGAGTTTCATAGACTTCCAAGAAAGCAATGAGTGTACGTTGTGGACCAAAACGCGTAACTTAGTTGTGTCCATCAATTATGAGATTTTAAGGCTTTCAGACACTCAACATTAATTTCTTATGAACATGGGTCATGTTTATTAGTACTATATTGAGATGACATCTATCCCCAATAGACAGGTCAATGTTTTTTTTTTTTTTTTTGGTTAACAAGTTAATATTGATGATTAGCAAGAAGAAGGGTTAGTTTGGTAGGCTCGAGTTAATATATGAATAATTTTAGTTATTTGTGTAGTAACTTTATATATTGTTTGGTTTGTAAATAGCATAAAAATTATTCATGTATTAATTTTATACAATGTTTGGTTGATAGGCTTCAAATGATGTATACAAGTTATTAATGTATTAATTCTATGTGGTGTTTGGTTGTGTTTTAGTAATTCTACATTACTAAAACTCACATAGCTTATGAGGAAATTTATGTATGATTTTATGTGGGATAGAAAGTGGAATAAGTTATGTGGGTATTAGTTATACATGGATTAAACTAATAAAATTACATATTTTACTCCTATCAATTTACTTTCAAAATCTCTCTTTTTTTATTTGATTTAAATACGCGTCCAACGGGAAAATATTTACATTAGATGTAGATCGAAATTGAACAATGTTAACTGAGAATTTTTTGTGGAATAGACATCCTTTTTTTATTATGTATTTTTTTGAAAAATATTATACTATTTATTTACTTTTTCTTTTTTTCCTACAGAGTTGGAAGTCTTTTCACCTTAAACTAATCGAATCACTGATTAGTTTAAATTATATAATATATGTGTTTACTTATATAATATATGAGGTGTGTGAAGTGTTGGTGGATGAGACTTCTATTAAGCAAGGATGGCAACAATACTTTCACAAACTCCTAAATGAAAAAGGGGACAGAGATATTGAGCTGGGTGATTTGGTACAGTCTGATAATCATCGAGATTTTGGCTACTGCAGGTGTTTCATGGTTGAGGAGGTTAGATGTGCTATTAGTAGGATGTACAAAGGGAGAGCGATCGGATCCGATGGGATTCCGGTGAATTTTTGGAAGAGCAAGAATAAGGATGGTATAAAGTGATTGACTAGATTGTTTAATGCTATTTTAAAGATTGCTAAGATGCTTGATGAGTGGAGGAGAAGTACCATAGTTACGTTGTACAAGAACAAGGTTAATATTCAATATTATAACAATTACAAGGGTATCAAGTTGCTAAGCGGTACTATGAAGGTCTAGGAGAGAGTGGTGGAGATGAGGGTGAGGAGAGGAGTATCTATCTCAAATAATCAGTGCGGATTCATGTCAGGGCGACTGACTACTGAAACAATTCATTCTGTTCGTAGACTAGCGAAAAAATATAGGGAACAAAAGAGGGACCTTCATACGGTACTCATTGATCTTGAGAAAGCCTATAACAAAGTTCCAAAGGATGTCCTATGGAGGTGTCTAGAGGTGAAAGGTGTTTTAATGGTGTATGTTAGGGCGATAACAGACATGTATGATAGAGCCAAAACTCTAGTAAGGATAGTGAAAGGAGACTCAAAGTATTTCCTGTTGAGATGAGACTTCATTAAGGATCTGTGTTAAGCCTTTTTCTTTTTGCCTTAGTGATGGATGAGCTGATATAGTCTATTCAAGAGAAGGTTCCATGGTGTATGCTATTTGTGGATGACATAGTGCTGATTGATGAGATTGGGGATAAAGTGAATGATAGATTGGAGGTTTGGCGACATACTTTGGAATCCAAAGGGTTCAAATTAAGCAGGACCAAAATGGAATACTTGGAGTGCAAATTTAGTATGGCAAAAGATGAAGCGGTCATTGAAGTAATGCTTGGCACTCAACCTATTCCCAAGAGAAAAAGCTTCAAATGTGTTGAATCCATCATCCAGGATAATGGTGATATCAATAATGATGTCACAGATTGTATTGAGGCAGCATGGAAGATGTGGAGGCTTGCCTTCGGAGTATCATGTGATAAGAAGATACTGCCTAAACTTAAAGGTAAGTTTTACAGGATAATGGTTAGACCGTCATTGCTGTATTGGATGGAGTACTGACCTACCAAAACCCACATTTCCAGAAGGTGCAGGTTACAGAGATGAGATGTTGAGATGGATGTGTGGACATACCAAGGGTGATATGATTAGGAGTGAGACCATTCGAGAAAAGTTAGGGGTAGCCTCTGTAGCAGACAAGATAAGGGAAGCAAGACTACGATGGTTTGAACATGTACAGAGAAAAAGTATCGACGCTCCTGTTAGGAGATACGAGAGGTTGGATATATGGGTTACGCAGAGGGGTAGAGGTAAAGTAAAAAAGTATTAGGGGATTGATGATTAGACAAGATATGGTAAAACTTCATCTTACCGAGGACATGACCTTAGATAGAAAGGAGCGGAAGTCGTGTACTAGGGTAGAATGTTAATAGGCTTGTAGGGTAGGATGTTGTCTAGCCTTGTGATATAGTAGGTTAGTAGGATTAGTCTTGTCTTGATAGCTTGTGTCATTATCGTCTGGCCTATGTTTGTTACCTTTATTGTATTTACGGAAAAGGGTCAAAACTACCCCTAAACTATGCGAAAAAGATCACTTATACCCTCTATTATATTTTAGGACCAAAAATACCCCTGCCGTTATCCTAAGAGACCACAAATACCCCTCAAGGATTAACAACACTGATATGGCAAGCCACTTGGCACTAATTCCACCACCTAATCTTGCCAACTAAGATATCCATTAAATTTGACCTTATTCATAATCCATTACCCTAACCCAATAATGAAAGGTCCAACCCCCAAAATTAAGAGGAAACTCTTTATTAGCAGCTCATCCCTAGGGCTTTTCAAGAATAGAATATGTACTACATCATAGATGTAGGATGAAAATGACCATTACATCAGCTGACTGTCACCTGATAAAGGATGAAAATAACCATTGCGCCATTGTCTATGTAAGGTGATTACATCAGAAGAATTTCATCCATTTCACTGCAATTTGTTGGCTTATAGTAGTTCGTGGGGATTCATCCATCTTGTTGGCATGAGGAAGTCTGCACTATGTCTTGATATAAGGTAACTCCTTTCCTTTGGCAGTGTGAGACAGACTAATTCCAAGGGAGAAATTGTTGAGAGAGCTTTGGAAGGTCGCTGTTGATAAGGAGTTTCCTCTTAATTTAGTGGGTCAGATATTTCATTAATGGGTTAGGGTAATGTATTATGAATTGGGTCAAATTTAATAGATCTCCTAGTTGGTAAACTTAGGTGACAGAATTAGTGTCACGTGGCTTGCCATATCAATGTTGTTAACCCTTGAGGGGTATTTGTGGTCTATTAGGATAATGGTTGTTGGCACCTAATTTTTACCCTCCACAGTATAAATCAATCGTTGAGCTTTTAATTTTTTTAAGAAAAAAAATTTAGCTTTCAAAAATGCAAAAAAAAAAAAAAAAAAAAAGAATTCTCAAATAAATTTCACTTTTAAGAGTTATTAGTTTATAATTAATTTCAATTATCTTAGGATTGCGAATTTGAAAAGCTCTTCTATTAATTTATCTTAGTTCGTCTTGTAGTCAAATTAGTCAATCAGATTCGATTTTGATTACGTTATTAATTGGTCATATTTGCAATTTGAGATGACTAACTCCTCAATTCAATCTTCCCATCCCTTTAACCTATTTTTAGATCTTCATTGGATCATTTCTTGGCCCATATCTCAGACTACAAGTTAGCCCATTTAAATCAACATACCCGGCCCAATCCATAATTTTTCAGCATATACATACCTCTCACATATTCATACATATATACTCACACGTGACTACGCGCCCCAACCCCTTTTCTTCTTCTTCTTTCTTCTTTTCCCCTACGCGTATGCCAAAAAGATTCCTCCAACATTCACCTCCTCCTCCATATATACGCGTCGCCTATCCCCTCAGTCGTTGTGAGAGTGGTGTAGGTGCCCTCATCCGGAAGCTGCTGATGACCCTTTGATCCGGATTTGTCAGGTAAAAGTCGAGATACATAATGATTACCGAAGATTTGAATTTGAATTTCGAATCCACAGCCGAATTCCAACCTGTTCCTCACGTTTTTCCCTCTTGTTTTGCCCTAATTATGGGCTGTAAAATCCCTTGTTCTTCTTCATTGTTGGAGGCCGTGATTACCCTCAAGGAAGCATACATTGAGCAATTTAGAATCGGGAAAAATACAAAAGCATTCGGTCACTTTAAACGAGTTTCGAAAGATTTCAATCGATTTTGGAGTTCTCTTTTAGGAATCTGAGTCCCCTCGGAACCAAGCAAGAAATAATCGAAGTCCTTTAGGTGGTGTCAAAGTCGATTTCAAACTTGTTGTCCCATTTCGCTGCTCCTAAAGAGGTAATACCTTCGATTGAATCTCTAGTTTAATGTTGTCTGTTGTTTGATTGTTGTGCCGATCACTGTTGACGGTCGGGCTGTTATATGAGCAGTTAAATGCTAGATGTTAGATATGGAAGTATTCCTTTGCTTGTTGAGCATTGTGTCGAAGTTAGATGTTCGAATGTTTCATGAATTTGATGTCGTCCTCTTTGTCATTGTTTCCTATCTTTATGTTATAGTTTGAAATGTTTTTCCCATCTCTGTTTCAGTTCTTTCACTTTCAGGCATCAATGCTTTGAGCTGCTGATTGTCATTTCGTTTTAGTCTGTTCTAACTGTGTTTGTTTTTCATAAACAATGTACTGATCCTGTTATGGAGTTGGATTGCTGACTATTCTGTTTACTGATCTGAAAGGCTCTTTTGCGATTTTCTAAGATGCATTTCAGCTTATGATGGCCAGAATTCATAGGGTAAGCCTTAGTTAGGTACATCTGATTGTATGAAGGTTTCCTGTTTGTTTTCTGGTTCCAATAGAGACAGTTTCATTCCAGCATTCAAAAGACATGAAAATTATCTGACTTTTATGATATGGATGTTGGTTAGACTCTCAAATCACACAATAAGTAGTACTCCTAGTTACTTCTGGTTACAACCTTGGATGTTGAGTCATAACCTGTCAAGCTTACATTTTTTGGAGCAATAAATCAGTTTGTTCTCTTCCCAACATAAACTGATCTAATTTCAGTATCTATTGAAATTTTTTGGTTGGTTGCATCATAGGTTTATCCCCATTTTGGTTTGTTTAGAGTGTTGTTAGTAGTCTCCCCTTGATCTATCTTTCAATAATGTACTCATATTAAGGTTTAGTTGATCTTGTTCAGGTTATTTGAAGCCATTGAGTTCTTATTTTTCCCAACTGATGTGTCTCATCTCCATTTAGCTGTGCTCTTCATCTCTAGGCTAATCTAAGTTGGGTTCACTTTCAAGTTTGTTGTTTACTCCTCTCCTTGTTTGAAGAATGCATCCTCTATTCCCATGTCCTTATTCCAGCTTTTGTTTCTAAGTCTGTAGAGATCTTAAGCAATTGATTACTATTCTGTTTCAAGCTTTCATTTAGTTGTGTTTTACTTTTAATGAGATATCCCCATAAACCTTAGTTCTAACCATTTTCCAGTGCTGTAAAGGTTTTAAAAACAGCCTGATCTGATAATATAATGAGGAGCTTTTCCTTATTTTTGTTCAGGTTCAGTAAGAGAAGGTCTTAGCTTAAGATAGTGTGTGTTATATGATATTTCCAGCAAGTGTTCTAGGGATGCTGCTATTATTTTGATTCGATTTTCCCGTGGCTTTCTAATTAGAGATGTTTGTTTAACTGTTGACTCCCTCTTTTATGAATACAGTTGTTTAACATGTTATTGAGTTCGTTCCCGTCTTGTTTTGTCTTGCACCTCTCAAACTTCAAGATTTAAGTTACAAATGGTTATACGAGGTCATAAACGTTTAAATTCCAGGTTATTACTTGTGTATTTATTTTCTTTGTTTCGCTTTATTCTGAAGTTTTGTAGCCTGCTTGGGAATACTGGATAGCTCAGTTACATGTTGCTGTTATATGGATTTTCTACTAAGTTGGCTGAACTTGTCCGCATCTACCATTTCCTGGAATATTGCCTTCACTTATGTGAATCGGAAATCAAGTTCTCTTGCTAGAGTGTTTTGTTATTATGTTCATAATGCATCAAGGGATCACTGTGAAAGAGAAAGAGATGGTTTTATCCCTGTTTTACTCTTTTTCTCATGAATTTGATGTTGTTGGGCTGGTGTCACTGTGTAGCTCTAAATTACGTCAACTTGTGCTCCATCTTTGCCTATGTACTAGGACACCTCAGTTTCAAAATTTCTTTTTCCCAGCATGTTTAAAAGGATAAAAAATGGAGTGGCTGATTTGCTCATGTGTTGATCACAGAGATGCTATTTGGTTTAGTTGGTAAAGAGTTGTTTGTCATGTATCTATTTGGATTCCTGTTTCTCAGTTGTTATGTCTCCATCTAGCAATGTTCTTCCTTTGTTAAGAATTCAAGGTTCATGGTTATAGTTTCCTGTTTCCAGCTCAAATCATGTTTGTTTTTGCCTTACCTGCCTCGAGTTTGATGCCCTTTAGAAGATTTTATGTGATAGTACTTTGAAGCGCTTGTCTGATTGCATAATTAGCTATGTTACAGGTGGTTTTTAACCACATGTTTTGATTCATAAGCATCTTATGTTATCTACTCTAGGTGTGAATGGTTTCTTAGCTCCGAGCTCATCTACACTCTTACCTGTTCATTTGTTTTCTCTGTTTCGTTTTCCTTCCGAAACATCTTGGTTTGTTTGGGAATATTGGAAAGGTTATGTAACTTTGTTGCTTCCTTAAAAGATGCTGGCAGTAGTCTATTCTCTATAAACACGATTAGGTTTCTCTAGCTTGTTTTTCGGTTCAAGCTGTGTAAGAAATGCTTCTGTTCTATTTATTTGTTTTCACTGTTTTGGCTTCTTGTTGTGCCTTTCTGTTTCCAGCTTTGAAATCAGTTGCAGGGAGCCTACTCCCCTTCATCTAACCTTGAACTGCTTGTCATTTTCCTCTAACTTTCATGAAGTAGATGATCTAGATTTGCTAATTCTAAAGGTATGATCTTCTACATGTAATTTACCTCACCTGTTCGTTTTAAATTCTATAGTTCGATACCCAAATCCTCAAATCTGTTGCTAAAATGTTCTTGCAATGTTCATTGCTTTTCATGTCTACTGTTTTTGCCTTCATATATTGTGAAATATAGTTCTTTAGCCATTAAATCTGATGGTGTAAGCATGTATGGTTATATTCAAAATAATTTTTCCGTTTAACATTAGTTGCTCACTATCAGTAATGGTCATTTGTCTTCCCTCAACTTCTTGTTCTTGGCTACTGTATAAAGCTCTTCCAATTTGCCCTGTTTCTTTCAATTCATGAAATGTTTATGCTCTCCCTGTTTCCTTGAGTGCTTTATTATATGTGTTAATTTCTTTTTTTTTTGTTCGCATGTGATCCAATCCGAGTTCATTGGGACTTTTATCCTTGCATTTCCGATGGGCCACGAAGGCCCAAATTCCTTCTCGAGTCAGCCCAATATATAGGAAAGGAAGCTGAAATTCAGGATTTTGAAGGCTAAAATCACTGATATGGAGTGATATACACTCAATATATTCTTGGTATATACACAGGATATGGGCTAAAAGCCCATTTTCCAGCAGGGGAGCAGCAGCAACTTTTTGAGTTTAAAGAATGGGCCAGGCAGACCCAATCTTTATTAGAGATTAGGGCAGGTGGTAATTGGGCCTGCCAAGCCCAATTTTACTTTATATTTCTTTATTGATTATTTTGATACTTGTTATCTTGTTTACTAATACTAACATTATTTGCATTAATTATTTGTATCTTTTTTTGTTATTAATCTAATTATTTCCCTAATATGTCTTTATTTATGTTAATTTTCATTTTATGATTTTCTTTGTGTTAGAATTATTCCTACAATTATTTTGGCAAAACTTTGCAAAATTGGTTTAAGTATGAGTCAACCTTTTTTCTAAGTTGGTCATTTTTTTTCAAACCTAGTCAACTCTGTCAAAACTTAGTCAATTTTGTAAATTTAGTTAAATTTTGTAAACTTAGTCAATTTTGCAAACCTGATCAATTTTTCAAACTTAGTCAATTTTTTAAACTCAGTCAATTTTTTTTAACCTAGTCAATTTTTTAAACTTAGTTACTTATTCAAACTTAGTCAATCTTTAAAAGTTAGTCAAATTTCTTAATCACTGGTTAACTGCAAGTTAGCGGCCACTTTTGAGTGATTAATTTCTTCTCAAAAATGGAAATGGAACCCAAGACTTTTCTGTTGAGTTTTAAAATTTAAATATTAGTTTTCTCAATTTTTCTTCAAAAATTAAGTAGTGACTCTGTGTTTAAATTTCGAAAATTTGGTTTTACTTAAATCAATTATGTAATAAATCGAGTTTTCGAAACCAAAGTCATTTTTTCAAAAAACAACGGTAAGGGTATTTTTGGTCCCAAAATATAACAAAGGGTATAAGTGGTCTATTTCGCATAGTTCAGGGGAAATGTTGACGTTTTTCCATCATACTTATATATCATCATTGACTTTTACCTTTATTGGTTTTCTTATTTCATATCTAGTATTTTATGATGACTCTCTAAGTCAATTTTATTTTTCTGTAATATTGCTACTGTTTTGAGCTTCGATATGGTAACCTCGGACTATTTGTGACTTATTGTGACTATTGGGTTGGTTATTGAGCGAATTGGTTAGGAGTTATGTGGCTTTTCGAGATAGCAAGAAGTTATAATTGTGAAAATGAGATTTCTGATAAAATCCTAGCAAAACACCTCAAAATGGGATACTGATAGTTTCATCAGTTCCCGAACAGACGATTTAGGCTAGAAGGGTGGTTGGTCCGAGGATGGAGAGTCCTGGTATGAATTTGAGCTAAAAGTTGCAAAATGAGTTCAACTAAAAGCTAAAAGGTGTGTTTCTGTAAAAACCAAGCTAAACGCTCTCAAAATGGCAATATGACAATACGATCAGCTCCAGAACATTGAAAATAGTGTAGATCAACCCTTCGCCGGTTGGCGGGGGCTTCTGGTTATGTTTGGACTCCCTTAGTTCTTTTAATTAAAATTAGCCAGAAAGTAGTGGGACTCTCTTTTTTCCCTAGGATGCTTCGTTGGAAATTTTGGCTTCACCATTAGATCTGGAATGTCGAAATTAATATGGTCACACTGTTTATTTGCATAAAATTGACATCGGACGGCCCGGGAATGCCCTAGAGAAGTTTTTGAAAATGTTGGTGCCAGTAGCAGGTGCACACGCCCGTGCGCCCACTTCCGTGCGGCATGGCACAGGTGCATACGCCCATGCTCGTGTCCGCATTCGTGTGGCATGGCATGAGGTGGTGCGCCCAAGCTTATAAAAGGCTGATCGCGAAGCAATTCAAGGGAAACTTTGAAAAATCATAAGCTGAGATCTGTAACTCTGGTTTTAGCGATTCAAAAGACTACTTGAATTTTTGCAAGGAACACTTTGGTGAAGTCGGATACGGAATTCGACACGTATTCTGAGGTAAAATCATTGTTTTAGATAATTATGTTCTCGAATTGAGTGAAAACTTGTGCTTTGATATCTTGGCTGATTCTTGACGGAATTAAGTGAAATTTGAGTCTAAATTATTCTATGTTTTGAGAGGAATGTTGTAGTATATTGGGTGTTCACCGAATTTAGCCGATTTTCAAGAATTTTGAACTGAGAGAGTTTTGAAAAGAATATTTTCTCGGTAAAGTCTTTAACTTCATTTTTGGGTCTTTTCTTGGTCTCCTAGGGTCCATTTTGGGCCTTTTTTTTCATAGACTCAAGTTGTCATGGGGATTATTTTTTGGTTTTTGTTTGGCATTTTGGATTTGGGCCCTATTTTCCCTAGTTTAAATGCTTTTGGCCTAATTTCACCGATTTTTCAAGATATTATAACCAATGTGACCATATTAACATTGTGAATTACATTTAACAGCTAAGTAGCACAGAGAAGCTATCAGGAGGAGAAAACATCAGGTGGATTGACTCAGGATTCGAGAAATCGTCTGTTAGGTAGGCTAGGTTTTTTTTGACATTAGACTGAGTTGAAATGCATACGTATTTGAGATGGAATATATTGAAAGGTACTGTTTATGGATTGAGCTATGGAGTATACATTGTATATGGATGGATGTGATCTGTGCGTTGTATATTAACATGTTATGGGACGATAGTTATTGTATTGAGGGTTGTGTTGGTGTAGCTGCTATACTAGCTGAGTTCTTACACTGTTTGGCTACTAGAAGGTCCTGAACGGGGTTGGATAGGTTGAGAACATGTGACAAGTATGTACATTGAGATTGAATCTTACTTGTGTGTCTGTGTGTATCCTGAGATTACTGAAATATACTTGCTATGAGGCGACAAGTGATTACATGCTACCTTGTGCACCGATTCTAGCATCTATATTTGTTTTGAGTACGTGTGGTTGCCTAGATTATGGTAAATTTGCTTAATTAAATATGATTCTGTGCTACCCTGTCACTTATATGATCATGTGTACCGCTGTTATCTGTTATGCACTCGTACTACTAGTTAGTGACCGGAGAAACACACCATGTTCTAAGAACAGTTATAGTTGCACTTCTAAGGGAGCCTTGTGCTCTGTGATATGAGAGGTGTTTCCACTGAGCCACTGATAGGTTAGAGTCGGGGGTGTGATCCTGATAGTGAAGTGCATACTATATCAAACGGGCTTCCCGAGGATATCTATAATAAGACACTGGCTATGTTATTTAGTCTTATGAACTGGCCACCTATTTAGGGAGTGGTACTTTATTAGTAGGACGACACATAGTTTCCGTAGGTGGGATTCCTTATAGCAGCTAGGCTCAATGTGATTCTGGGTAGGTGATATTCTGTCTAGCCTTTTCGGCCTTAACTAAGGCTATACTAACACTGCCCTAGGAGTTGCTTTAAACAAAGAAGGGGCAAGGTAAGGGCGAATATGGTCTAATGCCATGGGATGGACATGCGTCTTGACTTGACTCGTATCTATATAGTATGAGTGTGTGTAACCTGATGCTACTGAGATATGTTAGCTGTGAGACTGGTTGTTGATTATATGCCATACTACGACTTGGTTCTGGTATAGACATGACTTTTCTTGGTTGGGTTGTGTGGGCTACCTATGGTATAATTGGGGCATGTATGGATGATGAGGTTATGGTATACTTGGCCTTAGTTGGGCATGACTCTACAGTGATTTGTGACATATACACTATGATGTACTGCTGATAGTTATTGTACACTAATTCTTCTAATCTAATGTTGGGGTATTTGTTGTTATCTGAGGGTTGATGATAGTTATGGCTATGTGGGTTGGATTGAGATTGTGGGATACCTATATTGTGAGTGTCGTTGCCTACATTCACTCTAGGCACAATATGACTTGGAGTTTTGAATCTGGATAGACTGGTTGAGTGAGTGACTGTTTCGATGCCTCAAGTCTAGATGTCGCTCCCCACTGCTGTTGAGCTCTAGTGGTCATATTTGAGTGTCTGAGACTTGAGTGATACACCCCGTGGTCTGAGTCTCCAGTGATCATTATTGAGATGCCAGGTGGCCGATGCCAATTTTGAGGTTCGAACACCTGTTAATATTTTGGATCGAGGACCTCCCTAGTTACATTTTGGGTCGAGGACCCGGATGATTCCATATTTGAGGCTAGGCCCTGTGATTGATATTCTGATTTGAGACATTATTAATTATGCTAGGGGAATTTTTTCTCCCGCGGGGAATACTATCCACCGTTACGCATGTATAGTTTTGGATCTGGTGCCACATTTTGGCAAAAGGTCAGAGACTCGGTTGACATTTGATTATTGGGGGCAGAGGCCTGGTGATTACTCGTGGATCCACACATCTATTAACTCTGATTGCGCGCGGGTGTACCCTATGAGCTTATGGGGACTCAGGAGGCGTTCAGGCTTAGATATCAGGGCCTTACATGTTAGAACCCGTAAAGTCCTTAATTGGTTCAATTTGGTAAAGTTTGGGACCAAATGTAAATTTTCTCCTAAGTGTGGTCCTTAAGATTTAATTTCAGTGGGGTCATA
>JAPFFP010042082.1:0-14487 GCA_026153255.1 Solanum medicagineum | reverse complement strand
TGGATTGGTTGCATGCATACTATGCTTTTATTGATTGTAGGAGCTGTAGGGTCAAGTTTCAATTTCTGAATGAGACCGTCCTTGAGTGGGAAAGTCATGATATGGTAGTGAGAGGTAGGTTCATCTCATGCATTAAAGCCCATAGGTTGATTTCCAAGGGGTGTTTGTATCGTCTTGTGAGAGTTAAGGATGTGTAGTCCAAAGTCCCTTCCATTGAGTCGGTTCCAATTGTAAATGAGTTTCTTAATGTCTTCCCAAATGACCTTCCCGATGTCCCTACCGAAAGGGAGATAGACTTTGGCATAGATCTCCTTCCCGACACTCAACCAATCTCCACTCCCCCTTATCGTATGGCCCCGCCGGAGTTGAAGTAGTTAAAGAAATAATTGAAAGATTTGTTAGAGAAGGATTCATTAGACCTAGTCAATCCCCTTGGGGTGCATCGGTTTTATTTTTAAAGAAGAAAGATGGGTCACTTAGAATGTGCATTGACTACCGGCAACTCAATAGGTTACTATAAAGAATAGATATCCTCTTCCAAGGATCGATAACTTGTTTGACCAATTGCAAGGGGCTAGCTTTTTCTCTATGATTGATCCTTGGTCAGGGTACCATCAAGTAAGAGTGAGGGAGTGTGATATTCCCAAGACGGTCTTTCGGACTAGATATGAGCACTATGAATTTGTGGTGATGTCCTTTGGGTTGACTAATGCACCGGCCTTCTTCATGGACCTGATGAGTAGGGTCTTCAAAACCTACCTTGATTCCTTTGTTGTAGTCTTCATTGATGATATTTTGATCTATTCACATAGTTCAAAAGAGCATATGGGCCATTTAAGGGTTGTGTTGCAAAGATTGAGAGAGGAAAGATTGTATGCTAAATATGAAAAGTGTGAGTTTTGGTTGAAGGAGGTTGCATTCTTGGGTCATGTGGTGTCGGGGGATGGTATTATGGTGGATCCAAAGAAGACTAACGTGATTAGAAGTTGGCCTAGATTATTGACCCCATCGGATATTAGGAGCTTCTTGGGCCTTGCGGGTTACTATAGAAGGTTTGTGAATGGGTTCTCCTCCATTGCTTCCCCTATGATAAATTGACTGAAAAGAAGGTGAAGTTTGTGTGGACCGATGAATACAAGAAAAGATTCCAAACGTTGAAAGATAAACTTGTGTCCGCTCATGTATTGTCACTACTGGATAGGATTGAGGGTTTTGTTGTGTATTGTGATGCATCTAGAGTTGGTTTAGGTTGTGTGCTAACGCAAAATGGTAAGGTAATAGCCTATGCTTCTAGGCAACTTAAAGTGCATGAAAAGAACTACCCTACCCATGATCTTGAATTGGTTGCTTGTATTAAAGATTTGGCATCATTGTTTATATAAAGTGTATGTTGATGTCTTCACCGATCATAATAGCCCTCAATATGTCTTCACTCAAAAAAAATCTCAACTTGAGACAAAGAAGGTGGCTAGAAATTCTTAAGGACTATTGCATGTGTATGCATTATCATCTCGGTAAGGCAAATGTTGTGGTAGATGCTCTGAGTCGGGTGTCCATGAGTAGTCTAGCTAATGTGGATGGTGGTGATAGAGACATGGTTAGGGAGGTGCATAGTTTTTCTAGATTGGGAGTAAGGTTGGAAGATGTGGGTAATGGTGTTGTTGTTGTTGATGGTTCTAAATCTTCTTTGGTTGATGAGGTGATAACAAAACAAGATCTAGACTTTTCCTTGCTTGAATTGAAGGCCTTGGTGAAAGAGGGCAAAATAGAGGTTTTCTTCCAAGGGGGAGATGGGGCCCTTAGATGCCAAGGTAGGTTGTGTGTGCCATCTGATGCTGGTGTAAGGGAGAGAATTCTTGATGAGACTCATAATTCCTCTTATTCTTTCCACTCCGGTTCCACCAAAATGTATAGAGACTTGAGGGAAGTGTATTGGTATGGAGGCATGAAGAGGGACAGTAAGAAATTTGTTTCCTGTTGCCATAGTTGTCAACAAGTCAAGGCCGAACTTCAAAGGCCGGGTGGCCTAACCTAAGACATAGAGATTCCTACTTTGAAGTAGGAGGTGACTAATTTTGGATTTTGTGGTTGGGATGCCCAAGACTAGAAAAGGTTTTGATCCCATCCGGGTGGTGGTTGATAGAATGACGAAATCGACTCACTTTCTATTGGTCAAGACTATATATAGGGATGAAGAGTATGCAAGGTTGTACATCTATGAGTTAGTGAGGTTACATGGGGTTCCTTTATCCATCATATCGGATTGGGGTGCATAATTCACTTCACAGTTTTGGAGGTCATTCCGAATGGGTCTTGGTACCTAAGTTCACCTTAGTACGGCTTGCCACACTCAAATGGATGCCAAGCTGAAAGGACAATTCAAACACTCGAGGATATGCTTAGCGCTTGTGTCTTGGAGCTTAAAGGCAGTTGGGATGATCATATACAATTGATTGTATTTGCCTACAACAATAGCTATTACTCTAGCATCGGTATGGCTCCATTTGAGGCTCTTTATGGGAGATGTTGTAGATCACCAGTGAAACAACCGCAAAAAGTGCCCGAAAATATGCCTTGGATGTGCCCAGAATTGTAATTTCCATATATCTAAAAATCTATTCATTATTTTGAAAATCCAACTTCATATTCTTATTTAGGGGGTCAAATTGAGGGGGGAAATAGGTCTAACCTGAATTTTAGAGCAACCATATCAAAATTTGAAAATTGTAATAAACGCTATTTAGGAGAGTCAACGTTGAAGGGGCATCTCTCTCAGCACACAAAGAATTCAGTGGCCCACGACCTACCAACTTAAAGCCCTTTGAATTAGATTTCCAACGCACTTGGTTTCACATCAATCGGAGTTTAGATAGAGGATTTATGCCCATTTTCGTAGAACTCATTTGTGTAGAAAATGCAGATTTCCAGTGAGCATCCACATCGCCTTTGCGATGCGGACCAGTGTTATTTTAGCCCTATTTTTTTTGATTTCGGTCCAACACTTTCAAGTCTTGGGCCCAAGGTTTCCCATACATGTTTTTCCCATACTTAGCCTTATTTCACCCTCATATCATCCTCAATATTCCCCAATATCCTCTCAAACACTTAGACTTATATTTCACCCTGAATTTAAGTCCCAATACTCAAGATCAATCTTAAGGATTTCTTCATGGATTTCATTCAAGCTTCAAGTCTCCATTTTCAACCTTCATCAAGAGCTTCTCCAAAGCTAAGGTATATGGTGTTGAACCATTTGGTCCTTTCACCTATGGTGCCTAAGCCTACTTTATACTAATATTGCATGATTTAAAGTTGATTTTACATGTGGGTCTTGTATGTTGAGAAATTTACTGCACAGTGATTTTAGTTCATGAAAGTATGGTTGTTTTAGCATGTTTTGAGCTCTAAATCTTAGATCTAATGTTGGATTGGATGAGGGGCTTTGATGTGAATGACTTGGGGGTGTTTCAAGGTGTTGATTGATGGTTTTACTACAGATTTTCTTGCATGATTTCATGAAAGTATGTTCTTTTATTCCTATTACACACCCCAAGTATTTAATAAAATGTCCGACTATGATTTCTTGTGGAATTGAAGGTCCAATGAATGTCTTATGAGTTGAATGGTATTATGATGATTATATAATGATGAAATAATGATGGAATGATGATGCATAAGATGTATAATGATGAGAGGAAGTAAAGGTATATGAAAACTTTATGATGATGAGAGTATGGTATTCGTGAGTTGATTTCATGGAAAAGTAGCAATAGTGATGAAATCTAACCAAGGTGAGGTGTTGCTACCTCATTAACCAAAGGGAGGGGTTTGTAACTCATTAACCAAAGGGAGGGGCTGGTACCTCATTAACCAAAGTGAGGGGTTGGTACGTCATTAACCTAAGTGAGGGGTTAGCACCTCACACCAATATATGATGGTCTATTCTTATACACATGATATTCCCTATGCAAGCATGAGTTATTTAAGCATGTTTTACTTAAGCATTGATCATATATGCCATATTGCTCTATGATGCCTATTGTTTACCGTTATGCATTTCGATTATGATGCCTATCTCTTATTGTATTGCATCCCATATACTTAGTATATTCAAACGTACTAATGCATACTCTATGCTTACATGATATAAGTAGGAACCAAAGCTCCTATTGATTACTCTTATGGCTAGACAAATTGTTGAAGTTAGCCTTGGATGAGTCCTCCACTCCAGGGACAATGACTATTCTCTTATACTATGTTCTAAGACTATCTTCTTTTATGCATGTATTAACTATAAGGGTGAGGCCCACTACTTGTCTAGGCCCCTGTCTTATCTATGTAGCAGAGGTATCGTTAGACATGTTATGTATTATGCTTGAGCTTTGACTCACTTATGATATTCAAGCTATTTAAGTATAAATATCTCTCTCTCTCTCTCCCTTAGTCCCAATTTCTCTTATTTATGTTTCTTATGTTGTTTTACATTGCTTCTGCGACCAAGGATGTGTAATGATATGCTATGAGGCTTGTTCGGGGTCCCTTCAGGTTACCCATTCGCCGATCACGTGTAAGTCCTAGGATTGGATCATGAAAAACTTGGTATCAGAGCACTAGGTTGATAGATCCTCGATGTCCAATACATTAGAGTCCTATTCACGGGTGCGAAGAGATCCACAACTATGAGTAGGGGGCTATGAGGCATTCTACATAATGTTTCCCTTCTTCATGATCCATGGCATGCTTTAGAAGAGAGATAGGGCTTTCCCCTCTAATGAATGTTCTTTGCTTTTTTAGTTGATCATGTTGCTTCAAGGAGGAAGGTGAGGGAAGGTTATTAGAAGGCTTTAATTTTGATGGATCCAAGTTTCACTATTTCTTCTCTATTCTTTTAGTTGATGGTGGGGTTTCTTGTGCGCCTAAGTGGTTGTGTGGATCCTTGGTGTCTATTCTCTTGGTTGGGTATGTTGTTGCTAGAAAGTTCATAGGTATTGATCGGGGTTTGTATTGCATTAGGTCTTGCTTTATGGCTTATTGGACATGGTATGGTGGATTTTGATGTCATTTATAGGGATGGAATGGTTGCATGCGTGTTGTGTCTTCATGGATGGTAGAACCCATAGAGGTAGCCCCGATTCCCTAATGAGCCCGTCTTTGAGTAGGAGGTTGTTGAATGGTAGCAAGGGAGGTAGGTTCATTTCATG
Source organism: Solanum medicagineum (assembly GCA_026153255.1). NCBI lineage: Eukaryota > Viridiplantae > Streptophyta > Magnoliopsida > Solanales > Solanaceae > Solanum > Solanum medicagineum. The sequence goes on along the minus strand of JAPFFP010042082.1, from coordinate 9,286 downwards.
CCCTAAGGTACAATTGGTCTCTATGGGGTTGCATTTGTCATTTTGTGAGAAATGGAGGTGTTGAACCTAAGTTGTTTTTGTCTATAGAATTGTTGTTGGTGGTAGATGAGACTATGAATGTCATTTTGGATATTTTAAATTTTTGGGTAGTGTCCTTTGGTTTGACTAATACGCTGGTTATGCTTATAAGTCTCATGAGTAAGATCTCTAGTCTTTACCCTAATAGGTTTATGTTGGGTTTGGTGGTGATAATGTGGTTTGTTCCCTAATGAGGTAGTGCATGTGAATCATTTAAGGGTAGTATTATAAGTTTAAGGAAGAAGGTTGGGTGCTAATAGGAGAGATGGGAATTTTGGTGGTAAGAGGTTACCTTCAAAGGTTGGGAGGTCTCGAGTGATGGTATTAAGGTGGACCTTAGTAAGACGAAGGTTATTAGAGACTAGCCTAGACCTTAGACTTCATCCGATATTAGGGGCATCTTGGGTTTAGTGGGATATTACCAGAGGTTGTGACTAGGGTGAATTGATAGGTCGGGGAGTTGCTCTTTCTTTTGTTATCCCTTGGTGCTAGTAAGATTCATGTGTATGTGGGTTTCATTCATGGGTTCCTTTCACCTATGGATCCCATTCTTTGTATTTATGAAAATTCATGATTTCAAGTTGTATTTCCTATGGGTACCTATTATTATGAAATATGTTGGGATTTTGTCAATATTGTTGATTATGCATGAATATTTATTTTGAGCTTATACTATGAGCTAATCTTTGTCTATTGAGACTTTACATGTCGAGCTATGAAATCTATGAACTATTGTGAAGTTTTGATATGATTTACAAGTTACTCATGATGGGGTTTTACCATGATGTTGGTGGGCAGATTTACATTATTTTAAGATGTATTGATTTCACTATTTCATGATCTATACTCTTGCATTCCGCATGATTTGAATATGTCCTCATATGTGCCCACCAAGTATTTGATGAAATGCCAAGTTAAGAATTCTCAAGATATGTGCATGTTTTACAAGTCAAGTGACTTCATGATGAATATAGGCCATCAAGTATGTTAGGCATTCATGAAATTATCTATGATTATGCAAGTATGAAGCTAAGCCCTTTTCAAAAATTTACTTTCAAGAAAACCTTCATGGATTTTACTTGTTTTAATTTGGGATTTGAATATTATGATTCCTAAAATTCTACTGATGCATGGGTAGTATTTATTTGGTATTGTAATGTGATTTAAAACATTATATGAGGATTTACTTTGGGTTTATGAAGTTATAAGTATGCATGTTCCCCTTTGAAATTATTTATGCATGAGAGATTACACTATGGATTTAAATATGAAATTAATTGTGTTTTCCCTTCAACTTCATATTATAAATGTTGATCAGTTAATGGAGTCTTAATTACCCATGTCATTTCCTCATTGTTCATAGCATATGCATTCATATACACAAATTATTTTGAAAATTATGTTATGGGTAAGCCCAATTTCGTTTTTACGGTATGATTTTGATAAAAGGTTGGTCATTACAATATTGTGATCACATATATATCTTTGATTTTGGCTTTAAGACTAAGAATGCATTGACATGATTTGGAAAATGACTATTGCCTCTTTGAAAGTATGTACATGTATATTATACGTGTTCTTGTGGGATGACGACTTAGCTTGTTGTGTTGGGGGTCTTAGGGTAGTTTGGTATACTTGCACAACATTTTTCCAATAAGTGTAGAACCCGTAAGGTTGTAATAGGATGGGGGATCTATGTGGTCAATTACAAAAGGTTAGTCGCTTCACTAAGATGGATCTTTGGTTGAGCTTTGTCCCAAGTGGGAATTATTAGTATAAATGGAGTTGGTTCGTTGATTTATGCATTGGCTATGATTATGGGTCTTTAGAATAGGGTCTTAAAACCCTACCTTGGTATGTTTGTGGTGGTTTCTAGTGATGAGGTATTGATTTATTTAGAGTTTGTGAATCATTTGGGGGATTGGTTGCAAAATATGATAGGTGTGAGTTGAGGATAACAAGAACGTTGTTAGAACTCCTTAGGGATTATGGTATGAGTGTGCATTGGTTTTTCCCTGGTAAGGCTAATGTTGCGATCGGTGCTCTAGGTAGCTTAGCATGTTTGTTGATGGTGGCAAAGAGGAGACTAGTGGGGTCCATCAGTAGTTAGATTGGAAGTTAAATTGAGGCAAGTTGAGTATGGTGGTGTAGCATTCTTGATGGTTCCAAATTTTTTTAGGTTAAGAGGTCTAGATTAGGCAAGACCTTGATTCCATCTAATTAGAGTTGGAAGTTTTGGGTAAGAAGACGAAAGAGTGGGGGTTGTCTCCCAAGGGGGAGATGGTGGTTATGGTACCAAGAGGGTTAGGTGAATTTAAGGCTGACACTTGAGTTGAGGATTGTGAGTCCTTACAAAGTGTAAAAGGAGGGTGGTTAGGTTGCATAAGTTTGGGAATTTCCTATGGTATGGTTATGGTTTGTCCGATTTTTCATGCTTCTAGGTGGATGTGATGTGTTGGTGACTTTTGTGTAATAGAACATTTTGAGGTTGTGAGTGTCAAGGAGGTTAAGTTGGCTTAAGAGAAGGTTCCGGTGGGGGTGTTGGATGGATGAGTGGACAAGTTGATTTATAATGATGTAGTGTTCTTCAAGGCCCTTTGGGAGGAGTCGTCTATTCGTATGTGTCTCTCGGGAAGCCGGAGTGGGCATGGAGGAGCAATATCTATATTTCTTTATTCTATTCAAGCTTGTGATGACATGTCAAGTCCTTTCTATAATTCCAAGTCTTATTTTTCAGCCCCTATGTCATTCATATGTATTCATGTTTAAGTTGGCAAGTTTATGATGATTTTACACTTATGTTAAAGTTTTGAAAATGGAGTTTTAATGTGTACTGTTGCATTCTTGTTGGGGCTGATCTCTTTATGATTACTCTTCTTTTGTACGTTTCTTTGAGATTCGGGGATGAATGTTCCCAATGGGGGAGATATTGAAACGACCCCTAAAAGTGCCCAAAAATGTGCCTCGAATCTGCCCAAGATCGTAATCTTCATATATCTAAAACTCCATTCATTATTTAAAAAATCCAACATCATATTCTTGTTTAGGGGGTCAAATGGTGTGGGAAATGGGTCTAATCCGAATTTTAGAGCAGCCGTATCAAAATTCGAAAATCGCAATAAACGCTATTTAGGAGGGTCAATTTTGAAGGGGCATATCTCTTAGCATACAAATAATTGAGTGGACGACGACCTACCAACTTATAGACCTTTGAATTAGCTTTCCAAAACACTTGGTTTCACCTCGTTCTGAGTTCGGATGAAGGATTTATGCCCATTTTGGTAGAACTTGTTTGTGGAGAAAATGCAGCTTTTTAATGTTATTTTTGCACTTTTTTGGATTTCGGTCCAAGACTTTCAAGTGTTGGGTCTAAGGGTTCCCAAACATGTTTTTACCAATACTTAGCCTTATTTCACCCCTATGTCATACTCAATATTCTCCAGTATCCTGTCAAACTCTTAGACTCATAGTTCACCCTAAATTCATGTCCCGAAACTCAAGACCAATCTTAAGGATTTCTTCATGGATTTCATTCAAGCTTCAAGTCTCCATTGTCAACCTTCATCAAGAGCTTCTCTAAAGCTAAAGTATGTGGTGTTAAACCATTAGGTCCTTTCACCAATAGTGCCTAAGCCTTTTTTTTTTACTAATATTGCATGATTTAAAGTTGAGTTTACATGTGGGTCTTGTATATTGAGAAATTTACTGCACAGTGATTTTAATTCATGAAAGTATTATTGTTTTAGCATGTTTTGAGCTCTAAAGCTTGGATCTAATGTTGGATTTGATGAGGCGTTTTGATGTGAATGTCTTCGGGGTGTTGCAATGTGTTGATTGATGGTTCTACTACAGATTTTCTTGCATGCTTTCATCTCTAAATTGCATGGTCTTTTAGCCCCATTACATACCCCCCAATTTTTTGATAAAATGTCCGGCTAGGATTTCTTGTGGAATTAAAGGTCTAATGCATGTGTTATGAGTTGAACGGTGTTATTATGATTATATGATGATGAAATAATGATGGAATGATAATGAAATGATTATATGGATATGATGTATAATGATGAGAAGAAGTGAAGGTATATGATAACTTTATGATGATGAGAGTATGGTATTCGTGAGTTGATTTCATGGAAAAGTAGCAATAGTGATGAAATCTACCCAAGGCGAGGGGTTGGTACCTCATTAACCAAAATGAAGGGTCGGTACCTCATCCAAAGTGAACAGTTGGTACCTCATTAACCAAAGAGACGGGTTGGTACCTCATTAACCCAAGTGAGGGGTTGGTACGTCACACCAGTATATGATGGTCTATTCTTATAGATGATATGCCCTATGCAAGCATGAGTTATTTAAGCATGTTTTACTTAAGCATTGATCATACATGCCATATTGCTTTATGATGCCTATTGTTTACTGTTATGCATTTCGATTATGATGCCTATGTCTTGTTGCATTGTATCCCACAAGGAGATACGACTCTTTCTAAATGAGTTGGTGTTTGATGGTGAGAGAGAAATCCTTGAATGTACTATTTTACTCAGATGGGTGAAAGAGTGGCTGAAATGGGTCTCTTGGTACCATACTGTTGCAGCATCAACAGAAGTAACCATTGATTAGTTGATGGAAGTTCCTAAGTGTAGTAAATCCTGAAAAAGAACAAACAAAGACATACTTAGTACACTCAAATGTACTAATGCATACTCTATGCCTATATGATGTTACCATGTAGGAACCGGAGCTCCTATTGGTTCTTCTTATGGCTAGACGGGTTGTTCAAGTTAACCTTGGGTGAGTCCTCTATACGGGGACAATGACTATTCTCTTATACTATGTCCTAAGACTATCTTTCTTTTATGTATATATTAACTATGAGGGTGAGCCCAGTTGCTTGTCTGGGCCCCCGCTGTTATCTATGTAACAGAGGTATCGTTGGACATGTTATGTATTATGCTTGAGCTTTGACTCACTTAAGATATTCGAGCTATTTAAGTATAAGTATCTCTCTCACTCTCTCTCCCCCTTAGTCCCAATTTCCCTTGTTTATGTTTCTTATATTGTTTTACATTGCTTCCGCGACTAAGGATATGTGATATGCTATGAGGCTTGTTTGGGGTCCCTTTGGGTTGCCATTCGCCGGTCACGTCTAGGCCTTAGGTTTGGGTCATGACAACCAGTGGATTGATTTGAGGTTGTAGAGGGGCTTTATTAGGGCCGAATCTGGTTATGAATGCTCTTGAGAAGGTTAAGATGATAAGGAAAAGGTTGAGGACAACCCAAAGTCGCCAAAAATCCTATGCCGATGTAAGAAGTAGAGGCCTAGAATTTCAAGTGGGTGATTGGTTTCTCCAATGAAAGGTGTGGCCCATTTCGGTAAAAAGGGGAAGTTGAGTCCAATGGTCGGTCATTATGAGGTGATAAAGAGTGTTGGCAAGGTAGCTTATGAGTTGAAATTGCCTAGTGAAATGAGTTCGATTCATCCGGTATTCCATGTTTCTATATTGAGAAAGTGTGCTGGTGATTCTAATGCCATTGTGCCTCTTGATGTGGTGGGTGCTGTTGAGGATAACTTGACTTATGAGGAGGTTTCAGTTCAGAGATTGAGGAACAAGGAGGTGGCATCCGTTAAGGTCCTTTGGAGGAACCAACATGTCGAAAGTGCTACTTGGGAGGCTGAAACAGATATGCAAAAAGCGGTACCCTTATCTATTCCAATCCAGTCAAGCCTAAGGTACTAATTCTAAGTCCTCTATGTGATATCAAGTTTTATATGTCAGCCCCTATGTCATTCATGTGCATTCATGTTTAAGTTGGAAAATTATGATGATTTTAGACCTATGTTGAGATTTGTAAAGTGATGTTTAAATGTAATGTTGCATACATGTTTGGGGTTGATTTGTTCATGGTTATTCTTATCTTGTACATCTCTTCTACATTCGAGGAGGAATGTTTCCAAGGGGGAGATATTGAAATGACCCAAAAAAAATGCCTAAAAATGTGCCTCAAAAGTGCCCAGAATCTTGTTTTCCTTATATCTACAAATTTGTTGGTTATTTCGAAAATCCAACTTCATATTCTTGTTTAGGGGGTCCAAATTAGGTGGGAAGGGTCTAACACCTATTTTAGAACAATCGTAGCAAAATTTGATTTTCCAAAATTTCAATTTCTAGAGGTGATCTGCCGGCTCTGCGATGTGCCTCTGTCATGGAGTAGTGTTGATTTTTCCCAATTTTGTTGTCTTAGTCCAAGACATTTAAGTCTTGGTCCTAACTGTTCCCAAACGTGTTTTTACCTATACTTAGTCATATTTCACCCTCATATCACCCCATACATTCCCCAATACTCCCCAAAACACTTAGCCATATTTTCACTCTAAAATTCAAGACTCAAAACCCTTATCTAGAACTAAGGATTTCCTTCAAGCTTCAAGCCTCCATTGTCAAACTTCATCAAGAACTTCCCCAAAGCTAAGTTATGTGGTGTTGAACCATGGGGTGCTTTCACCCATGGTGCCTAATTCTCCTTTTTACTAATATTGCATGAATTAAAGTTGATTTTACACGTGGGTCTTGTATATTAAGAAATTTACTGCATAGTGATTTTAGTTCATAAAAATATGGCTGTTTAAGCATGATTTGAGCTCTAAATCTTTGATCTAATGTTGGATTTGATGAGGTTTTGATGTGAATGTCTTAGGGGTGTTGCAAGGTGTCGATTGATGGTTTTACAACATATTTTCTTGTATGATTTCATCTCTAAATTGCATGGTCTTTTACTCCCATTACACACCCCCAAGTGTTTGATAAAATATCCGGCTAGGGTTTCTTGTGGAATTGAATGTCCAAAGCTTAAAATATGATATGAATGACTATATGATGCTGAAATTAGCTTATGTACAAGAGGTGCTTGTTGGACATGTTGTGTTTCTATGTATGAGCTTTGACTCTTGCCTCTTGATTATGACGTTTATACAACCTTTCCCTTAGCCCCATTTCCCCTATTCTTATTCTATATATCTTTTATATGCTTCCGCGACCAAGTATGTGTTATGACAAATTAAGAGGCTTGTTTGGGGTTCCTTCGGGTTCCCCATTTGCCATGTCTCGTCTAAGCCCTAGTCTTGGGTCGTGACAATTTCTAAGTTGTGTTACTTATAAGTATTACTTGTTATGAATTGTGATTACAAATTATGTTGGGGTTTTATGAATTGTTGATTTGAAACACATGTTTACCTATTTCAAGCTTACACTATGAGATGATTTGTCTGTTGTGATTATGCATGTTTTGGGCTATAAAACTATGATCTATTATGAGATTTGATGATGGATTTCAAGGTATCTTACATGAGGATTTTACTAAGTGTTGGTGGGTTGATTTACATTAAGTGTACTCACATTACTTCACTCTTCAATTGTATTATTATGAACTAGCATCGTAGACTCGCTAAGTGTTTGATAAAATATCTTAACAAGGATTTCTTGAGGTATTGATGATCTATTGCATGGATTATGATTCAGGTGACTATATGATGATAGATGTGGTGTCAAATTATAGCACATTTGTTGACTAAAACAAAGGATTTTGCATGTTCTTAATGCGACTTCTTATGGTTTTTATGTTTTTTGTTGTTCTTGCCGAAAGTATAGGTCAGCATGATTTTGGAAAAAAATTGCTGATCTTGAGGAAGTTTAGGACATGCGAGTCACCCTACGAGTCATAGCGAAAGCTACGAGTCGTAGTGTGCCCTCGTAGTAAGAAATAGTGTTCAAAATAAGGAACTTCTAAAGTAAAGATTTGTTATACGAGGGCAGCCTATTAATTGTATGTCTCACTACGACTGGCAGGAAGGGGCCTCATAGCCAAAAACAGTGTTACCAAAATTTGGACCAAGAACTGCAACTGGGGGACTACAAGAAGACACCACGAGTCGTAGATCACCCTACGAGTCGTAACTGTGAACCATACCTGCTGCCAGCTGTATTTTCTATTTATTTTTAGTTTTTTTTAAATAGTATAAATAGTTAATGATAGGGGTTTTGAAAGAAGGATTCGACACTCTACAGATTTTAAGAACGCTTTGAATATTCTTAGAGAACTTTCTAGGGTTTAGTATAGATTTTAGTATTTCAATTTGAAGACCCATTTTGAGGGATCTGAAATCAATTGTACTCAACTTCCATTAATCTAAGCTTGTGGTTTCAACATATAGTTGTTGTTGTTCTTCATCGTTTTTGGGTAATCTCTCAACCATGTCTTTTATTTTCATTGTTTGTGATTTTGCCTTAGTCATGAGTAACTAAGCCCCCACAACTTGAGATTGTGAAAATCATGACAAGTTGACTTGCAATAACCTAGATTTTGTGTATTTATTTGATTGGTTATTTGCATATATTGTATATTTCCTATCATTTTGAATGTTATTTGGTGGTGGCGAACACAAAACACCACTACTATCATGATCTCGACAAAGGTAGTGACCTAAAGAAAAAAAGTAGATGATAGGATTCAATTGATGTGTTCTCATTTAATCAACCAAACCTGACCAATGGGAGGTTGATTAGGAAATGGGTAATGATTAGTTGGCAAGCCATGGTTGCCGACCAAGCGCCATGGTGAAATTTGGCCTTCACCTTCACAAAAGGGCTGGAAGAACCTAAGTTATCGTCCTGCATGTAATGTCTTGATTGGAGTTATGTTATCGGGGGTAAATGAGTCAACAAATTATTGGGAACAAAATTCCCAAATTGTCCCTCAATTTGATTGTCTTCTAGAATTCATAGTGTAGTATTTCTATTTGTTCTTCATCTTGAATTGCAAACCCCCCCCCCATTCTAGAGAATATTGTGATTGATGCTTAAAATAATTGTTAGTTGACCAATATAGTCAAGCCCCATATTTCCTGTGGATTCTTCCCTAACCCTTGGTTAGGTTTATACTTGACTGCGACCGCTTTATTGTTAGAGCGTGAACATCAAAACTTATGGCGTCGTTGTCGAGGAATACAACTAAGTTCTTGACTTGATTTCATTACTAGTTAATTCAAGTATTAACTTCTAGATTCTCTTGTATTTTACTTTTACTTTTGTTTTGTTTTTTAGTTCCGTTTATAGGTATCTGAGATAGAGTACATTGAGATAAAGCTCATACAAGCACTCATAGGCTGATAATCAAAATGGTTGAACAAAAGCTATTCATCACATGTGATTAA
>JAPFFP010042081.1:0-14489 GCA_026153255.1 Solanum medicagineum | reverse complement strand
CCTATGTTGGTACATAGTTAGACAAACTTATGGTGGTACATAGTTATGGGGAGTAAAGCTTTATATAAAGACCCTTGGGGATAGTCCCCCACTCTACATCCTTCTCGATTTTAAGCCTAACCCCACAGAATACATAACATAAGTATATGCATAATCATAACTTGAATAACTTGTAAATACATATCATCATAATTAGAGTAGCTTATTCCAAATACTTTACCCCTTCAAGTGGGCATTGTTCTTCTACATGAGGGTAAACAATTCATAATAGGGCTCAAATCTTATTATCAATCATAGGAACTTTCCATGGCTCAAATCTTACTCATCAATCATAGGAACTTTTCATGAGTTCATAGTATACATGGTAGCCCTCAAAATCATCATATCATACTTGTCTTGCATAACTTGCCATAAAGCATTTCTTCAATATGTGAAACTTTATCATGTAAACTTAATAGGGCATGGTGGATGTATGCAATTGAACTTAAAATCAAGCAATCCAAGAGTATAGGACATGATTAGAGTAAAACATAGTCAATTGGAAATCATTCAAAGCAACCCACCAACATTGTAGTAAAAACCCCCAATTTGAGTCAATTGGAAATCATTCAAAGCAACCCACCAACATTGTAGTAAAAAACCCCAATTTTGGTATCATGAAATCCCTTCAAAAGTCCATAATCTTTCATAGCTTTTCAAGATCATAGCATGCATAGTATAAGCATCATAAGCCATTCATAATATCAAACTCCAATGCATATTGATGCACCATCAACTCAATACTTGATAAAATAAAACTTAAATCATGTTCATAATGCAAATCGGAAGTACCCATAAAGTATCAAGCTTTGAAATCATGAAATCTTATCAAAAAGGAGAGTTGGGATCTGGGGGTGAAAGAACTCATGGATAAAGACCCACATACCATAAGTCCTTGAAATAAATCAAGGAAACTTGATGAGACTTGAAGAACATGCTTGAGTTCTTGAGTCTTTAATGAAATCCATTGAGAATCTAGAACTCGATTGAGGTATTTTAGTAAGGATTTGAAAGGATTTTGAGAGAATTCTTGAGTGAATTAGGGATAAAAATGGTGGAACAATTGAGGAATCACGTCTACAAGGGTGTTGTGTTCCAGTTTCCCTCACTTGATTTGGAGAAAGTTTGGAAAAATTTGTATGTAGAGGAATGAAAGGGTGATGCTTACTTGCTCCCTGTCAGGTCATTTTCATGCAAAGCTCAATTTTCCCCTGTTTTGGCCTAAGAATGGGTTTAGGTCACTTTTGTACTATCGGGAAACAAGTGGGAGATGGGGATTGATCGTGCACTCTTCTATTTTAAGCCCAAATCACCAAAAAAATTATTTTTTGATACGAGTCACCTAAAAATAGAAAGAAACCCTTTTCCTATGCAATTTTGTCTCCTAAAAAGGACTATGAAGTTACATTTGTCAAATAATACACTGATTTTAAGATATTCAAGAAATACACTATAAGCACACTTCTGAATCGTGTGGGAGGTGTTACAAGATCACATGGAAAGAATCTATGCCGAACCAACATAGGATAGTTTCTATAGATTTTCTTGGGCAGGATCGAATCTCCAATTAGAGCATATATCGAATAAGTCTCTAACAAGACTTTGGGAGGCACATCAATCTTTATGACAAGGTAAGGAGTAACAAAGGACATATTAGCACTGGGTCAAGAAAAGCATACACATCATAATCAAAGACTCTTAATATACCCATAACCATATTGGGAGATGCTTTAACCTCTTGCCTAGCATGTAGAGGATAGAATTAGTTACCACATGGACCACCTCCTTGAGCTAGGGCACTTTGTTGCACTCTCCCTCTTTGAGCTAATTATCCTTGAGGACGCCCTTCTCTACCTTTGCTATCAACATTATGACACTCAAAGATCTTGTTCTCCATCGTTCCACAACCGTAGCAAACACTTGTTCCTCTCAAGAGATTGCCAACATCATTTTTCCCACATTTAGGACACCTATGAGGAATAGTACCATGACCTTTTGCAACATCACCTTGAAACTTAGGGGTAGGCACCCTATCCTTATAAAAACTTTTAGCAGCACCTTTGGACAACCCTTGGCCTTGTTGGAAATGCCACCATCGGACTTAGAATGAGAAAATCCAACATCAAAACAAGCCTTTTTGGACTCTCTGTCATCCACATCTTTTGAAGCTTCTCACTCTCCACTTTCTCGGCATAAGCCAGGATCCAAGAAACATCTATCTCCTTAATGAGAATTGTGACTTTATATTTAATCTTCACCAAATAGGACATGGCCAAGGTCAACTTGTTTATATGGTGTCACAACCCGAATTCAGATCACAACTAAAGAAAAATAAAGTAAAAACAACTCATATAACATAAGAACCTCCCAAGACCTAGAGTCAGGAGTACAAGAGCATTTGAATAGTGCAGAAGGATAAATATAGTTGTCTCAAAACAAGATACAAAACTGTCCCAAGTGAAATAGTAAGTTGTGTCATAATATTTTGATACAAGCCTAAAAAAAGAAATAAAGAGAATCCCAAAGATCCACGGCGACTCGAAGTCTGAGCCTCACCAATAAGATGTGGATGGAAGCAAAATAGCTCATCTAGAGTGATTAGCTACCTTGTGTGGGTCCCTATTCTCAATCTGTAGGGAGGAACAAAGTAGGGTTGAGTATACCGAAATGTACCTACTAGGTTCAGCAGACTAGGTAAGAGAAATTGAAACAAGTATGTAACAATAAAGAATCCTATCCCTGCATCCTTAAGGTTAGTGCACAGTTAAATATATACATGATAATGAGCTAGGATATCCTCAATAACCCATGGTAACATACATCAATAAATGTGAATGCGATGCACAACTCTTCAATCCATATACCAAGTGTTTCACAACCTTGCCACCTGCCCGTGGTCAAGGAGTATCACAGTGTCATGTCCTTTCCACCTGCCCATGGTCAAGGAAATATAAGATATGAATCCCACCCTTACGTCCTGCTCGAGTCAGAGGAGGTATTACCAATGTAGAGCATGATACCCTTGCCTCCTACCCGGGTCAAGGGATGTCACAAGCAGCATATAAAAGATGTAGATCAATAATGCAACCCAGAAATGCATGTAATATATAGAATGGCATTAAAACAGGAATGTTGATACATCAATCTCACACAATCATATGCACATAAAGGATAATATCAAGAGTCTCAGCTAATGCCCAAATCATCATCACGTCTCAGATCATCATAATTGTAGTAGTAGTAAAGAATATCAATAAAGCCGAACCTTACTCATCCCAATTATACAAGAATATCAATCATACCGGACCTCACCTTTCCCAATCATACATATAAATCTCATAGGTATCTCAACAGCCATCAATTACCACATAAATTACCCAAATGAAGTAACAAGTCTCATATCATCACATTTTATCCCAATTCATCATAATCTACAAGATTTCATCTATGTTCATCAATGAATCAAAATTTACATCATAACATGGCTCAACTGAAATCAAAATACCATCAGTATCCCATTATATCAACATAATCACTCATAAATCAGTTTAGATCTCACATAAATATGATCAATAACTCAAATCCAGTCCCAAAAGATTAGTTTGAATCTATCTCAATGCTGAAAAGGCACTCGAATAAGCTTTCAATCAACTCAATCCCAAAACGATCCTCAAATTGATCCACCACTATCAACAATAGATACTATGCATAAAGAGGAGCATTTGGATACCTATATTGGAATAAATTAGGCTTATAGGCAAAATGGTCAAATTTAGGGCTCAAGTTCGAAGTTCTCGAATTTTAAAATTAACTTCAAAATGAAGTTCTACATGAAAAATGGAGTACATGGATGAAAAACCCACTAAAATCAAGCTTACATTTAAAGTCAAAATCACACTTTAAAGTTTGGAATTTCATGGTCTAAAATCCCCCAATTTTGGACAATCAAATTCATGAAATTCAAGACAAAATCAAAACAAAACTTATGAAAAATAATTGTTATAGTGATAGAAACACTTACCCATGTTAAATCCTCAAAAATCTCTTCTCAAAATCACCCAAAGAGCTTGACAAGTTCGAAATAGAGTAAAAATGGTGACTCTCGGGTTTTTTAAATTAAACATTGAAAATACACTCTGTGATCGTGGATCAATACCCACAAACGCAGAGAGGAAAGGTCATAAGACCTCCATGAACACAGAGCATAACAACCCAAGACCTTCGCTAATGCAGAGGCTTCTCCGCAAATGCGGAGAACGAATGACCTGCACCAGATAACAGCTAAACTAGCAATGCCAAGTCCATTTCCCTTCTCGGAATGAACCCTTAAAACTCATTCAGAATCAGAATTTACAAACTTTATATGTACCCATAGCAAAAAAAGTGATTTGAATTCATCAAAATCATCAAAAATTAGTTTCAATTCCTCCTCGCCATATTTACCAATGCAACCCGATAAAACTAGTTTAAAACTCGAAATACCACAATTGTCCTCAGCAACTCCAAAAATAATTATGAGATCATTTCTAATGAAAGTTTCACCATCCGGAACTATTGGAACCGTCAGAATTTCAATCCGAGTTTTTGAACTTCGAATATTGACCAAAGTCAAACTTTGATCTCAGAAAAATTAATAAAATCACAACTTTGGGCCTAAAACCTCATTTTTACTCTGAATTCAATTTTGTGACTTCTCATAGTTCAATTTTGATGTTCCGGAGACAATGGAATCAACGAATCCCCAGTCCGACGCTCTAAAACAAGAATGGTACAAAAACTTATTTTTTCAACAACTTAAGCTTCCAAAAATGTCAAAACTCATATTTTTCAACTTTTAAAACTCAGGATTTTAGTTCCAACAATACAAATAGTTCAAAATAGGCCCAAAGCAACTTATGAAAGGGTAAAATACTAATTTTCACAGATAAGGCCAAAAATGACCAATCAGGTCATGACATACGGGCCCTAGAGTCGGCAACCAAAGAAGGAGCATACTTAAACAATTTTGTGGACTTGAGGGCGTACTCCCTCACACGCATACCACCTGGACTTAAGTTTGTAAACTCCATCACTTTAGCTTACCTTAGTTATAGTGGGAATACATGATCAAGGAAAGCGGTCTTAAACATCTCCCAATCAATAGAACCTTTTACAACTCTTTTAGACTTTCATTGTGTGAACCAAACTTGACCAACTCCTTAAGTTGGTAAGCTGCTAATTCGGCTTTCTCCTCGGATGATACCCCCATAATCTCCACCACCTTGTAGACTCATACACCTTGGAACCATAGAACTCCAGGTGATTCATCCTGGCAAAATCCCTAACCCTTGAAGTCAGAGAAGGAGTCTTTGAAGAAGCAACAACTTGAGCCAACATAGTGATAGCAACTCTAAACTCTTCATTAGCCGCTTGGTAGGCTGATGGCCTTGAGAAACTTGAGGAGCTGAAGGAACTTGGTCCTTATTAGCATTTACTCCCCTAGGCAATGGAGTTTGTTATAGAGGTATCCTCTTAAAATATCAAAGGAAAAGCATTAGGGAATGAGACTCTTGAAGGCATGACATAGATCATAAAAGAAGCAAATATTTCCTAAATGTCCCATAGCCTATGACTCATGGATGTGGCGTGCCTCAAACTTATGAACAAGACTCTAGTAGACGTGGCATGTTGGATTCCCTAGGATGCTTTCAAACTTTGTACTTTGATACAAAGTTTGTCATGGCCCGAACCTTGTGCCTAACTATGACGCAACGAATGTGATACCTAAAGGTACCCCACCGAAGCCTCTTGTTCATATCATAAGCATACATAAGGTAAAGTAAGAAAGTAGAAGATAGCATTATCAAGGTCATAGTTGACCTAGGGAAATTACAGCATCATAATATCCAAGATAGATTTTGGCGGGGCCTAGATCATGCTACTAGCTCACCCTCAAGATAGAAAAAATAAAATCATAAAGTCTTAACATAGGAAAGCATATCATGGACAAGGCTTGTCCACAAAGCATGGGAACTCACCAACAATCTTCAAAGTATAAATCCAACTCTAGCCACGAAATAGAGGAATAATCTTATCGTCATCCGTTCCTACATGGTTAGATCAGGTAGGCAAAGAAGTATATGTTAGTTTGCAGAATATACAAAGTATGTTGGTATGTTATACATTAAGGAACATGATAACATAATAACAATATGCATTTCATAGAAATAGAAAAAGGATAATATATGAATGATCAATACATATTTAAAACCATAAAAGGCATCATAAAACCTTTATAATCTAGCATATGCATATATAGGAATAGGACCATAACTGACAACAATACCATGCGGACTATTACATGAAATTCCTATGTTCTCTTTACACCAAGCGAAAGAAGAGTCTATTTTTTCAAGGTAGACTCAACCTTACCCTTTAGACTTAATCCTAGCACGGTGAGTGTCACATAAGCATAAAAATCTCACCCTTTAGTCTTAACCCTAGCACAATTAGTATCACATGAACACAATGTTAAATGGATCCATTAAATAGACATATAGACACATAATCATAATCCTGCAGTGGTACATAGTTATGAGACTTGAGAATTTATAAAATGACCCATTGGGGATAGTCCCCTCACGCAAGCTCATTAGGTGTTAAATCAAATCCCAAAAAATACATAATCATGCATATACATAGCTTTCAACATAATTCATACTTTACCAAAATCATACTTTCATACCTTGGAAAATAGTCATCATAACTTCATAAAACCATCTCATATCATAGGAATAGTCCATCTATATAACTTCATAAAAATTCCCCATTTTATCACCATTTCATAAATATTAGGGTCTTTAAGTCACCTTTATTATCATATCATTATCATCAAATCATGTTTTCATACTTACAATCATATTTATAAATATCATAACTTTGTCATTGGAAATTAGGGTCGTGTCTAGGCTCATGAGTAATTGAGCTAAAATCATACAATTAGATGAAAATAATGTGACAACATGCATTAAAAATTAATTTGAATTATTATAAATGACTCACATCAATTCAACAAGCTAAAATCATCATATACTTAGAATCACTTAAATTCACTTAGAAATCTTAGAAATCATATAATTCTTCATAATTCCTACATAAATAGGTTAATAATAGTGTAGTAATCATAATTCAATTATATGGAATGACATCCTAAAAACCCATAGAAATCCATGCTTAAACATGAAGAAAAGAACGATTTGAGTTGGGATCCATAGATGAATCTAATCCATGAATGAAGCCCGACATACCTCAAGTGAGAAACCTTAAAAATTTAGATGAATAGGCCTAGAAATCCTTAGCAAAAACATGAAACCCTAGATCCAATGGAGTCCTTTCTTAGATAGAGAAAATGTGAAAAATTAGAAGAGGCTTTTGAGAGTGAATTAAATAGAATGAATTAGGAATAGGTTTAATAGGAAGTGAGTTGGTTAAGTTAATAGGGAGGGTCAAAACGATGTAGTTTAGGAGTTAAATAGATTATAAATGATGAGAAAGCCATTCATTTTAAAAAACTATTAGACATATCTATGATCCATTGTTTATGGGTGGTAGATTAGAGTATAGGTCATACTTGGTCTTCATGCTTCGTGTGTCACAAAATTGTAGCTACTACAAATTGCACCTTCCAAACCATGAGCCAATAGTATGGTCCGTAGTTGCTTTTACAGATGGTAGATCCCTTCGTAGAACCTCCCTAAACTTAGGAAAATTTTCATTCCTTTAGGGTCCCTTCCACGACCCAATTTGTGGACCATATTCTTTAGTACGACTCGCAAAGTCTTCTAGTGCTTCGACTTTCAATGACCAAATTTCCATCAGTTCCTTGACTTTAACCACGATACCGTCAATATTCTATGGCCTAATCCATGAGTCATAGATTGGCTCGTAGTGCTAGTCTAAAAAATTTCTAAAGTTTCCATTTTTTAGCTGTTCAATATGCATGTTGTTATGTATGTTCTAGATAAATATTTTGACTTACAAGGAGTATGATGTTATAAGTATGGTGTAGGTGCCTCTTAGATGGAAATAGTAAATTAAAGATAACTCATTAGATATAAAGACGCTTAATATATGTATCCAAGATAGTATAAAGTTGTGTAAAGCTCTAAGTTATGACTTCAATAGGAACTTAGACAGTATATTTGAGTTGTCAATGTGGAGTAGGTTGATGTAAGCATTCTTTGTCACCCTTATTAATTTGGTTGATAGGGTTTATATATAGGTAATGATAAGTTTTCCAGTAAAAATCCATACGTTCTTAAGTCAAATGTATGAGAGCATGCACGTTAAATGTCAGCAAACTAAAAGAAGAGGTTAGATCATTAGAGTTGTAGAAAGAGACTATGTATGCTAATAAGAGCAAAAAGTATTAGAAGATGCCTACAAAAATAAGAAGGAAGCTAAGAGTGGCATCTTAGAAGAAATTCCTAATAGTGATTTTATATCATTGAGTATTGTATGATATGAGAATTTAAGTTTCCTTGTATATAGTGATACCCCGATCATATGAAGGGTTGTGCTTATAGTTTAGTAAAGAAAATTGGTTCATAGACTTAGGGAGGTGGCCTTTAAGCTAAGGTGGAAATGAGGAGTTGACCTTTTGATAGTGTTGACTTGATCAGGATGACACATTGATGTTTTTCTATCTTAGATATTCCTTATACTTCAATCGAGGTGATACCTTATTCCTATCTTGTGTATGAGCACCACGCCCATGGCCTAGGCTCATGCACCTCATAATGATTCACAATTATACCGAGTTTCGAGGATGAGAAGTGGTAATGACATTCATCAATTTGATCCTGCCTCATGAATCGAAGAGCTTCTGTCCCAATATTACATAAGACAAGACTTGAGTTTCACATTATGTACAATTTCATAAAATCATGATAGGCCCAAAAAGATTAGTGAGATCATATTATGTTATAAGTGTTGTCAAGATCAGATTTCTTAAATATATCATGCTTATAATCTATCTTTCTAAGCTCTTTCAATGATCCTTCTTTCTAGTCTTTATAGCAATGTTGATGATAGTAGATAATTTATGATTGATTAGAGAGAATAAGTATTCCTGATTATGATAATAGCATTTTGCTAGTTCTATTTAAGGTTATAGACGTGGAGGAGGAGCGAGATCTTAATGTGTAAAATAGATAGGTAATAAAATATTGTTGTACCTCTAGGTAAGAGTTCATGCGATTATGGGTGTCGCTACGCTATGGTAAGTTTGAAGATTCTTAAGTGATGTTGACCTCAAACAAGTAATAAAGTGATTAGAATAATAAGCTTGAATGTGTGGTTATCCTAATGTAAGTGATTGTAGTAGGCTATTCACGACCTCTCGGTGAAGGTTCCGAATAGGTGTATTAGAGGGGTGAGAAGGAGTAGTGTAATTTAAGTCAAATGTAAGGACCCGTAAGTTAGAAGGTTAGAAAGTTCAGAAGAAGTGGAATTGGAAATGTTATAGACTGATGTACGAGCCTTATTTATGGCCTGTGGTTTTAACCACAAGTCTTAAAATAAGGTTCGTGGATGGGGTCATCCTGGATGAAAATTTGACCGAGTGTAAAATTCATTCACGAAGGGTCTTTATTATCCATAAATGAAACTACAGGCCATAGAGTGGGCTCATTGTTATATGGCTAGAGTTGATATCAAAAATATGGCTTCTGAAGTTGGAACTACGAGCAACAAGATGAATTGTGCTCTAGTTTATGAATAGTTGTTTGAACTCGTGGTCAGGGTCCTGAAGACTAGAAATTTGCAAAGTATGGAAGGAAACAACTAGAGGGTTTCAATGACCTATAGTTCATTCTATGAGTCATAGACTGGGGTTGTAGATTAATCTTCAAAGACTAAGTTTCAAAAGATTGGAAAAAGTTGAACAGGATGAAACCATATTACGGTTCGTGGTTAGTTTTACGACTCAATCGGGGTCATGGACAGGATTCCAACAGTTTTAATGACGGATATTTTTGTCCATTCTCTATTACCTAAGCCTAAAAATACATCATTTTAGGAGATTTTGCTTCCTATATCATACCCTAAACCCTGCCATTCACTCTATTCCTCGTTCTCTCAAATTCTCTAATGTAAGAATCCTCAAGGCAAAGGCAAGGATTAAGGTTTCCATCCAAGAGATTTCTTCTTCAAATTCTTTAAGTCTTTCCTTAAGGTCATTTATAGGTATGTGAGTTTGATTTATGGGTACCTTCCACCCACAAAGTTCCTCAATAAACCCTTTTATCTTTTCCTTAAGTTCTTGTAAATTATGAGTTGCATGACCATGATTTAAATGACATTTTATGATATATTTTCATGTACTTTGCTTTTAATGATGTAATGTGATAATACACCATGACTTTTCTATTATTAAGTTTATTTTATGGTTTCATTACCTAGGATTTTTCAATATTTATGTGCGCCGCTTAAACTTAGTTTTAAAGTTATATATTAAAGTTACATATTTTATCGTGTTCATGCATTCTACTATTAAGTCATGTGACTCCAAATCTTTGCATAGGCTTACTAAATTCCTAGTGAATTTTGCATGATTTTAAGGATAAGGGATAAATGTAAGTTGTGAAGTTATGAATATTGTCAAAAATGTAAGCATGTTGCAAAATTCCTTTTCATGTGTAAGACGGCCCTCAATGCGAAAGGCCAAATCTCGCTTAAGCGGCTTCCAAGTTAATGAGCTACTCCTATAAGATTGGTACTTATGATTCTAAGTTGTAATTGCATGACTAAGCTAATGTTTTCTAAAATATCTCATGGCATTGACTAAGTATAGAATGAGGCATTGAGGTAGGGTTTGATAAGGGAACCCTAGTAGCAACCCCTTTCCCTATTTAATTATATATGTGCCACCATAGGAGGTACATTGGAGAAACCAACAAGTTGAGGGTGCTACATGGGAGGCAGAAGCGGATATGATGAAGTGCTATCCACATCTATTCCACTCTACTCAAGCCTAACGTACTAAGAAATTATTCCAAAACCTCACGTCCCATGCATTCTAGCTTCTCATGATGTATGCATTTATTTTGATGTTGATGGACTATTTTGAGACATGTTTTAAAGTATAAAATTTGAAAATTTAGAGAAATAATTTTTTACTTGTATTTTGCATGCATACTCGGTTATTAGCTGCTAATTTAATCTTTAGAGCATGCCTTTAAGTATATTCAGGGACGAATGTTCACAAAGGGGAGATATTGCAACGATCCCCAGTTTAAAAGTCCTAAGCGCAGAAAAATTAGCCTGAAAAATAACTGAGAACCTAATTTATAAGACCACTTATGGCCCATAAGTTGTTCCATGGCCCGTAGGGTCAATTCTTAAACATATAAATTCGAGAAGGGGAAAATTTTCCAAGTGGGGGTAATCCACAGACCAAGTTACAACTCGTAATGTATCTTACGGCTCGTGGATAGGTTCATGAGTAGGATTCCATACACGAAGGAAAATTAAGTTGAGGAAGGTGAATTATGAGTAGTTATTAGACGATCCATAGAAAGGGATATGGCTCGCATAAGATCTCGTGTAAGGAGGCCAGATATAAGGTGAACATTTGGCTAAGTTTGGAAGGACTCTACGAGTCAAACCATGGCCCGTAAGTAATTGTATGGCCTGTCCTGTTGGTCATGGTTTTCAATTCAGGAAAAGTTAGATTTTAGGATTCTCGGGTGTATCATTAGACGAAGGGACTTACTGCCTGTAAGTCAGTTTACGGCCTATAGTCGGGGTCTCATAGATGGCTTTCGATAGTTTCTAATAAGGAACAATTCAATCATTTTTATCAATTTTGTTCCAAAACCATGTCATTTTGGAGATAAGAAAGGAACCTACATTAGCCTACAAGCCCTAATTTCCATTTTTCTACACTCAAATTCTTTTAAGTCGAAAAAGCTCCTCAAGAACCCCCAAGAACAAAGCTAGGGTTTCCAAGTTTCTTCTCCAAGGCTTCAATTCCAATTCTCTCTAGTTCCTTAGGTATGTGACTTGATTTATGGGTATCTTTTCACCCATAGAATTCCCTACTATGCATTTTACCTTTTCTTCAAGTTTCTCAATTCTAATGCATGCTTATGATGATTCATGACTCTTAAGTTACTACTTTACTAAGTAAAATATGTATGTGTTTGAAGTATGATGTCAATTCTATGATGGGTTTTGATATGATTAACGTTGGGTGATTTTGGTGTTCCTTTTTAAAGAAATTTCTTAAGACTTTTGTGATTTATGATTGTTCCATGCATCAATTAAGCCCATTTTATTTTTCAATGGAAGTCTCCTATGAATTATGACTATGATTAGGGAATTTATAAAGAGATTCAAAGTTAAAGTTTACCAAAGATATATGTATGATGATTATTTCCCTAAAAGATGTTTAAGAAAGATTCTTACATTCGAGCTACTCCTATGATTTCTACTTATGATTCTAAGAGTATGTTTTAAAAGATTTATGTGGAATGACTTAGCACCAAGAGAACTAGAGACTAGAACTCAGCCCGTTGGTTGAGACATGATCCATTGAAGCTAAATCTCGATGTCCCTAACTATGTGCCACCATCGGAGCCTTATAAACTGGGCTAGTGGATCCACGTAGGCCCAAAAGTTATGAAAGATGCAATTGTGAAGTTACTGAGTTTTGCATATCTACCTAGCCAAGTAGATTCCCCTTTTCCCAATGGGAGGAGTGCATTGGCCTTTTCCCAATGGAAAGAGTTCATTGGATTTCATGTAGTAACTCACATGGTCATACTATCGGTTATGTTTCATTCCCACAAGCTTAGATGATCTATGATATGTCTGTAATTCATGTGTTTAATATGTGTTGTCTCATATTGATCTGAGTCATATTTCTTGTGCATATTTAAGCTTATTTCATGACTCTTTAATCATATGTATATCTATATATTAAATTTAGTTATGATAGCATTATAGTTTCATCTGTGCATTGTATCTCACATATTTAGTACATTCTGACATACTAATGTATATTTTCCTTGATGATTTAACCATGTAGGGACAGGTACTCCTCCACCGACTCATGGCTAGTAGTTGAAATTCAAGACTAGCTTATTTTTGTGGTGAGCCCTATTCAAGACTTCGCCAATTTTCTACTCCTTTATGTATTTTCGTTTTCAAACAATGTATTTATGGACCTTCTAAGGCTTTTACTTTCTATGTCAACCATTATGGATGTTCTTTTCATTTGATGGAAACCGACCTTACCGGTTTCGTTCGTATGTATTAGTGGTATGCTTATGGGCAAGTTATGTTTTCTAAATTATGTTTCTATTTATTACCTATGAATGCTTGAGACGCTTAGATGGCTTAGGTGAGGTGCCTCCGGGTATCTCGTTCACTATGTGACAACCAAGGCCCCCAAGTCGGGTCATTACAAACTCCTACTTCTGCATCTTCCCATGGTGCAGGTCTAGGTTCTAATCTTAGGCAATGATTTGGGGGATTCAAAATCGCTTAAGAAACTTATGGGTTAGCACTGATGATGTTCATACTCCAATAAGAAAGTGGTCGTTGTTGGCCATTAACCTAATCGAAGGTTAGGGTCGAATCCATAGAGAATACAGGGTTTGACTACGAGAAGTCACTATCATTCATTTTGAGTATCGATAACTAAAATCTCTAATCGGGAGAGGGGGTTGCTATTCAAGAACAAAATAAAATGAACACTATACTACGATGAGGAAAAACACTCAATTTTAGGGACAACTTGGAAATTGTGTTCCCCACGGTTCTTTGACTCGATTACCCTAAGTAACATAACTACAATTGCAGATTTGCATGTAGGACGGTAACTTAGGTTCTTCCAGCCCTCTTGTGAAGGCGAAGGTCGAATTTCACAATGATGCTTGGTCGGCTACCATGCGTGCCAACTGACTGTTACCTATTGTCCCAGTCAACCTCTACTTGGTCACGTTTGATTAATTAGACGAGAACACATCAATCGAATTCTGTCATATACTTTTCTTTTCCTATTTGTCACTACCTTGGTCAGGATCATGATAGTAGGTGGGGTTTAGTGTTGGCCACCACCAAACACCAAGCATAATGAAGGGAAATAAACAATACATGCAAAATTCCAATCATAGAAATGCAATAAACCTAGGTTATCTCAAGTCAAATACCCATAGTTCCCACATCCCCAAGTTGTGGGTGCTTAGCTACTCATGGCTAAGGCAAAACCAACAAAAATGCAAATGAAAGACATGATTAAGAATTTTTTGAAGTCACCCAAGTTGCAAACCACAAGCTTGATAGATTGATAATAAGCACAAAGCAAGGTTTACAATCCCCAAAATAGGATTTTCCAAGATAAAAAGATACTCTAAGCTAAGAACCTAAAAGATTCCTTAAGAGTATATTCAAAGGTGATATTCTCT
>JAPFFP010042080.1:0-14492 GCA_026153255.1 Solanum medicagineum | reverse complement strand
TACTGACGTCCCTCACGGGGGACCTGCATTTCATGCTGCAGGTACAGGTGCTAGTAGATCTCCCTAGTAGGAGTACAAGATATTCAGTGGCTGTTACCGAGCTCCAGGTTTCTTCGGGGCTTTGTATATGTCTAGAGTTTACATGTTTTTATAGCACAGTTTGTTGAGGCGAGGCCTGTCTTGACCCTTGTCAGATGTTTCTCTTATTTAGAGGCTTTATAGACTACATAAAGTAAAGTATACTCATGTTTCGTACTTTAGACAGCGTGGCCCCAACGGCCTAGTCATATGCATTTTCTTTTGGCTTATAATCACTATTTATCTTCTTAAAGGCATGTCAAACATAGAAACCCCTTATAATATGTATAGAACGCACATAAATACAGGTTGGTTCTCCCGGGCCTTATCGGCCATGGGTGCCAGTCCGCCCTAATGGGACTTTGGGGCATGACACGAATGGGGAACCCGAAGGAACCCAAAACAAGCCTCATAGCATATCATTACACATCCTTGGTCGCGAAAGCCATTAAAATGACAATAAAAGATAAGCATAAACAAGGGAAAATTTGGACTAAAGGAAGCTCTTTCATATCATAAGCAATAAGAGTCAATATAGTCAAGGCTCATAACATAGATACACTATATGTCCAACAACACCTCTAATACATAAAGATAAGAACGAGGGCCAAGACAAAGCAATGTCCCTGGAATGGAGGACTCACCAACAAGCTTGAGCGAAGTCGTACTAGACACATGAAGAAAGATGCTCTAATGGGGCTCCAATTCCTACATGGTGACATCATATAGGTATAGAGTATGCGTTAGTATGTTTGAATGTAATAAGTATGTGGGATGCAATGCTAGCAAGGGAAAGGAAACATAATCGAAATGCATAACCATAAGCAAATGATAGGTATAACATCAATATGACATGCATGTTCAATGCTTAAGGTTAAAACATGCTTGTAAATCATGAACAAGGAATGTGAACTAAATATAGGAAACATACTCAAACCCCTTTGTACAAAACTTCATGAATTAGGTCAAATGACCCCCACTCACGTTGTGGTATAACCTTTTCAGAGAGTGTTATTAACACCCCTACTATACGACATAGTCTTTTTGGTTGGTAGTATAAGAAGTCCCCTACTTTACGATATCATCTTCTAGGTAGGAAACATGATTCATTCTATCTTATGGCATAACCTTTTCATTAGAATGTCCACACCTTATGATATGATCCTTTCAGTGAGGACCTTTAGTCTTTCTACCTTACGACATGGCTTTTTTGGTGGGATTTTCATACCTTACGATATAATATTTTCAGTAGGCATAACTAGCTATTCTACCTTACGGCATGACCTTTTTGGTCGGGTGTCCATACCTTACAATATGATCATTTCGGTAGGAATCATTAGTCACTCTACCTTACAGCATGGCCTTTTCTGGTAGGAATCATTAACCGCTCTACCTTATGGCATGGACTTATCAGTAGGAATAATTAAAATTAGCTCATCCAACCATTACATTTCAATCATCAAGAAAAAACTCCTCATTTTCCCAAGAACACAACAAACATAAGAACCCAATAATCTACATACAACCCCATAGGTACCTTCCCATGAAACAACTCATATAGACATCCCTATCATCATCATGAAGTCATCACATAATCATCATAACACCATTTAACTCATAAGACATGCATTGGACCTTCAATTTCTCAAGAAAACCTAGCCGGAAATTTTATCAAACACTTGACGAGTGTGTAATGCTAGTATAAAATCATGAATTATAGAGATGAAATATGCAAGAAAATCCATTGTAAAACAATCAATCAACACCTTGCAACACCCTCAAGCAATGTACATCAAAACTCTCATCAAATCTTACAATAGATCTAAGATTTATAGCTCAAAACATCAAAACATTCACAACTTTACATAGCTTTAACATAGTGTGCAGTGAATTTCATAATATGCATGACCCATTTGTAAATCAACTTTAAATCATGCAATTTGAGTAAAAGGAGGCTTGGGTATCATGGGTGAACTGAACCCATGAAAGAAACCCACATACCTTATCTTGGAGATGAACTTGGTGAAGATTGGAGATGGAGACTTGGATCTTGAACACTACATCCTTATCAATCAACTTCTCCACTCATCCATCCAACACCTCCACCAGGACCTCCTTCTAAACCAACTTATCCTCCACATCACCCATAATCTCAAAGAGTTCTTTAGCACTTAAGTCACCAACACGTTCCATCAACCCAGAAGCATGAATAACTAGACTGACCAAACACCTATCCATAGGCAATCCCTAATCTTATGCAACCTTACCAACTTCCCTCTTCATCCTATAAGGACTCACAAGCATAACTCATTTGTCAACCTTAACCATACCTATTCCAGTTGTCGCCACGAACTACTATCTCCCCATTGGGAGACTACCTCCACTCTACCAGCTTTCCAACCAAAAGTTCCAACTCTAATAAGGCAGAATCAAGGCCTTGCTTAATCTAGACCACTCCAACCAAAGAAGATTTGGAACTATCAAGAATACTACACGACCATGCTCAACTTCCTCCAACCTAATCCCTCAACCTATCCAAATAATGGACCCCTCAAGCCATCTCTTCGCCACCATCATCAACATATACTAGGGTACTTAGAGCATCAACCATAATACTAGCCTTGAAAAATAATGCACACCCATATTTTAAGCCTTAAAGAATTCTAACTTCCTTCTTGTTATCTTCAATTGTCAGCTATTATAATTAGCAACAATCCCCATATCATCCAGCACTTACAACACTACCTCCAAATGATTCATAAGCTCTAAATGAATGAATGCATCACCACTAGAGACCACCACAACACATGTCAAGGTAGGGTTTCAAGACCCTATTCATGAAATCCATAAACTTAATCGTGCATAAGAATAAGAATATAAAGTTGGATTTTTGATATCACACACAAATTTTGAGATACGTGGAACTTAAAATTTCGAGCATTCTGAGGTACATTTTTGGGCACTTTCTGGGGTCGTTTCAACATCAATGGCGAACGGCAACCGAAGGGACTCCAAACAAGCCTCTTAGCATATCGATCACACATCCTTGGTTGAGGAAGAAAAATAAACAACAATAAGAGATATAATAAAAATAGAAGCGGGACTAAAGAAAGTCTTGATATTCATAAAATCATAAATGAGCCAAGCTCATAACATAAGTACACCATAATATCCAACAACACCTCTAACTATGAATGGGATGAGGGCCAAGACAATTTCTAGGCTCACCTTCATAATAACAAGTGTTCAACGTAATGAAGTCTCCAAATAGCAAGATTAATGTAGATAGTATTCTGGACTTAAGGACTCACCAATCTTATCTCCGAAGTATCGTACTAGCCACATGGAGGATGACCAAAAGGAGCTCCGGTCACTGCATGATAATATCATATAGGCATAGAGTATGCGTTAGTACATTTGAATGTACTATATATGCAGGATGCAATGCAACAAGACATAGCCAATATAGTCAAAATCATAATCAATGGATATATAATATCAACACGGCAAGCATGATCAATGGTCATAATAAAACATGCTTCTAAATCATTCATCTTGCATAATATACATATCGTACATATGTGGGAAGTGACCTCAGCCAACATAGACCAAGAAGCTACAACTTGGACTCAGAGGCCTCATACCCCCTTGGTTCAGGTCACTAGGCATGACACCCCCCGGCTAAGTGTGGTCTACTTGCCAAGGCAAACTAAACATGATAAAATGAACTAGACGGATCCACTAGTATAGCAAGGATAATAATCATAATCTGATGATGGCACATAGTTTAGAGACTAAAGACTTTATGTAAGAACCCCTTGAGTCCATCCCCAATCTTAAGCCTCAATCGATGCTAAGTTAAATTCCACAGAATACTTGAAATTACAATACTTTAATCATATAATGGATAGATTATAAGAACATGACTATAGTAGCTTATAAAAATACTTTACCTCTAGTATTGAGCCTAAATTGAACATGAGATTAGATCATAATCATACATGAACCCATGCTTTAACATGAATGGCTCATAGAAGGTAAAATTCTTGAAATAGGGATTAACTTTATACTTGTAAAATAATAGGTACTTTTCATGAATTCAATACGTACTTCAAATCCATTAATCATCATGAAGTCACTTGACTTGAAAACCATGTACTAGATCACCAATAACTTGAGAATTTTTGTCATGTCATTTTATCAAACACATGGTGGGTTCATGATACTTGTTAAAAATCATGCAATTCAAGAGAGAAATAAGATGAGAAAACTTAATGCAAATAAATCCACCAACATTTAATAAAATCCTCATGTAGGGTACCTTGATATCCATTACAAAAGCTCATGATAATTCATAGTTTCATAGCTCAAAAACATGCGTAGGCTCAATAGACACAATCAATTCATGAAATAGATAGTTATGCATAATCAATCAATAATTCACAAAACCACAACATAATTTATATTCATAATCCATAATAAGAGATACACATAGGTAAGACAGCTTGAAAACATACAATTTTCATGAAAAGGGAAGGTTGGGCTCCATGGGTGAAAGGACCCAATGGATGAAACCCACATACCTTAAACCTTAAATTCTTTGAGGTGAACTTGAAGTAGTATTAGAGCTTGAAATCAATCCTGGAGTTCCAAAGTTGAGCTTGAGATCCTTAGATTTGATTGAGAGAATTGACAGAGTCTTAGAGGGGTTTGAGAGAGGGTTTTGTGAGTTATAGAGTTTAAAAATGAGCATGGGTGATTTCACATTTTAGTGGGCATGGGGCTATGACCCCAAGTCCATTGGCCAAAACAGAATAAGTAAGTAAAATATAACACTGGTCCGCATCCCTAGAGCGATGCGAACCTATCAAGCATGACCAATTGCACTGTTTTGCGCCCCTGGTACTTCGCGGCCAGGGCGCCTACAGTAACTAGAACTCAAAAATTAATGACAATTATTTTTCACTACGGTTCCTTGAAAATTCAAGTTATACCCATTTCTCAATCAATTTTGCCCCCTGATCGAGAATATAAAGTTGGTTTTTCGAGATCATGCACGGATTTTAAGATGTATAAAAATTACGATTATGGGGCATTCCGGAGCACATTTTAAGGTGTTTCAACATCTTCACTCTATTTTATGCTATGATCCATTATTCTCTATCCATATGTTTCTTCTTATGTTTATTTGTTATTTACCCTATAAATGCTTGAATAGATGCTAAGAGGCTTGTTTAGGGGTTTTTTGGGGTCCTTATTTGATATGTAACACATAGGGCCTTGCCTGGGTCATGGCAAACATGGTATTGGAGCATGAGGGTTTGAAGTGTCGTAGAGAGTCCAATATACCATGTCAAGTACAGTTTGGTTCATGGGTGTGAAGTGCGCCACATCTATAGATAGGAGGCTACAAGGCATTTTAAGAACATTTCCTTCTTTTATGATTCATGTCATGACTTAGAGTTTTCTTAAGACTTCCTTTATCTAATAAATTATTAATTTGCACTTTCCAGATAACGCCTCCATGAAAGGAATCGTGCGAAGAGAGGTTTGATATCCCTCAAGATTCCCATGAGGATTATGTTATGCACCCATACGAATTGAGATTTATCCGAATAAAAGCCAATCTCTTCCTGTCCGTTTTACGCTTTCTATGAGGAGACGGTTATACATGCCAAGTTTTGAAATATCATTATTGTGTTGGTTGAATCCATGGCCAATCAAGGTGTTGCTCCTCTTCCTAAAGTACTTACCCTGGCTCTAAGGATATGGGACTTCATGAGGATGAATCCACTCAAAATTCATGGCTCCAAGGTGGATGAAGACCCTCAAGAATTCATTGAGGAAGCCTATAATATTATAGCAATCATAGGGTTGTCTCCAAATGAGAAGGCCGAGCTAGTAGCTTATTAACTTAAGGGTGTGGCCAAAGTGTGGTATGTCTAATAGGTGACAAAATGAGGTGGGTTTATGGGTCCTATTGCATGATAGGAATTTAAGAGCACTTTTGTGGATCAGTTCATTCTGTTGGAGCTAAGGGAGGCTAAGATCCAAGAGTTTATCAATCTTTCCCAAAGAAGTATGAGTGCGAGGGAGTATGCACATAAATTCACAAAGTTGTCTAGACATATGCCCTTCATGGTCACTGATCCAAGGGCGAGGATGAGCAAGTTTATCTCTAGCATATCAAGCTTGGTGTCAAAGGAGTGCAAAACAACTATGCTAGTTAAGGACATGGACATCTTTAGACTTATGTCCTATTTAGAATAAATAAAAGAAAATAAGTTGAGAGAGAGGTCTAGGGATTTCAATAAGACATGAGCTGATGGTAGTGGCTTCTCCAACCAAAAGTCTAGAAGTAGTGGCAGCGAAAGGGCCCAATGTGGGCACAGGTGTATTAGTTAGGGTCCAACCAACACTCCTCCTCACATATTGATTAAGGATGAGGGGTAAAATCCCAATTCTTAAGAGGCTCAAGTTCTCAAACTTATTCCACCTGCAAGAAGTGTGGGAACTCTTACTAAGGGGAATGTTTGGCGGACTCTAATGCATGCTTTAAGTATATAAAGTCCGATCATCATGTGATGGATTGTAGAAGTAGGTGTTGTGTTAATCTCCAGGGACAAAGGATGCAAGGTGGACACTCTCAATGGGGTGGTCAATGCACTAATTGATTTTATTCTCTCTATGCAAGAGAAGAAGTTAAGGAGACTCCCGATGTTGTTATCGGTATCTTAAAAGTCTTTAATTTTTATATGTATGCATTATTGGATCTAGATGTCAATTTGTCTTTGGTCATACCATTTTTTTCAAATCAGTTTAATATATGTCTCAAGGTCTTATTAGAACCTTTTTCGGTGTTTACTTTCATTGGTGAATCAGTTGTGGCTAAGAGAGTCTATTGAGATTGTCCTATGTCGGTCTTGCATAAAGTTATTCCCTGTGACCTTTTTGAACTTGATATGGTTGATTTTTATGTCATTCTTGGAATGAATTGGTTGCATAACACTTAAGCCTCCATAGATTGTTGAACTTATAGGGTGAAATTTCAATTCCCTAATGATCCTATTCTTGAGTGGTAGGGTAGCAATTTGGTGTGTAAGGGTTAGTTCAGTTCATATCTTAATGTCCATAAGATGATTTCTACGGGATGTATCTATCATATTATAAGATTTAGGGATGTCACCTATGATGTCCCTTCTCTTGAGTCAATTCCCATTGTCAATGAGTTCCCCAATGTCTTTTTCAATGACATACTCGATATTATTTTTGAAAGGGAAATAAACTTTGGCAAAGTGCATCTGCCCAATACCCAACCTATTTCTACCAGTCCATGTCATATGGAAGCCATGGAGTTAAAGGAATAATTGAAGTATTTGTTTGAGAAACGTTTTATCAGACCAAGTAGGTCACCATAAGGCTCTCTCTTATTGTTTTTAAGAAAGAAAGATAGGTCACTTCAGATGTGCATAGACTTATGGCAATTGAACAAGGTTCTGATAAAGAATGAGTTCCCAATTCTAAGATGAAATGATTGACCAATTGCAAGGGGCTAGTAACTTTTCTAATTTTAATCTCTAATCGGACTATGATGATAAGGGAGTTCGGCATTCCAAAGATGGCATTTCAAACAAGGTATGATCACTTAAAATTCCTATTAATGTTGTTTGGGTTGACCAATACTTCAGTGGTGTTCATGTTTTAGTAAATAGGGTCTTCAAGCCTTATCTTGACATGTTTGTGGTGGTGTTTACTGACAAAATCATTGTTTACTCTTCGAGTGAGAAAGAAGAAAAAAGGAACACTTAGGGGTTGTACGTCAAAATTTGAGGGATAAGAAATTTTATGCAAAGTTTAACAAATGTGAATTTTGGTTAAAGGAAGTGGAATTTCTTGGGCATGTGGTGTCTAATTACGAAATTATGGTTGATCTAATAAAGACGGAGGTGGTGACAATTTGGCCTAGACCATTGTCTCCTTTGAACATTAGGAGCTTCAAAGGTTTTGCCAGGTATTGTAGATGATTTATTGAAGGGTTCTCATCTATTGCTTCACCCTTAATGAAATTTACTCAAAGGAAGGCCAAATTCCAATGATTGAATAATTGTGAGAAAAGTTTCCTTAATTTGATTGATCGACTTACTTTAGCCCCTAACATGACATTGTCAGAAGGTTTGGATGAGTTAAAGGCGCATGAATAAAATTATCCAACCCATGATGTTGAATTGGCCGGTTATCTTTGCATTGGAGATATGGCATCACTATCTGTACGAGTTTCATCTCAATGTGTTCATCGATCATAAGATTTTACAATATATATTTATCCAAAGGGACCTAAATTTGAGGCAAACGAGATGGCTTGAACTTCTCAAGGACATTGATATGAGTGTGTTGTATTATCCTTGCAATGCAAATGTAGTAGCTGATGCACGTAGTAGAGTGTCCATGGGAAGTGTGGCTTATATAAGATGGGAAGAGGGAGTTGATGAAAGATAAATATCAATTGGCCCATTGGGCAGTAAGGGTGAGTGATTCCAATGAGGGCAATATACATGTGTAAAATGGGTCCGAATCATCTTTGGTAGTGATGTCAAGTCAAAACAATACTTAGATCCAATATTGGTTTTGTCACGACCTGATCCTAGTTGCTTAGTCATAACATGATAAATGAGGAACCTGAGGAAACCTCACCCAAGCCTTTTAGCATTCAACAAGCTTTTCATAGGTAATTAACATAAATAAATGCGGAAAATACTGCGAAACAGGACTAAGGGAGAATCAAGAATAAAATGAGACTAGGTCATAAACCTTCATACTTGTCCAGCAATACCTCAAGCATTAGACTTGGTAGGCAGTAAGACATGTCCATATCTTACCATTAAATAAAAGTAATAAAGAGATAGAACCAGATAGTCTAAAAGTCATAATACATAAAGATGAAAAGAGAGTAAGCTATTGTCCCTAAACTAGAGAACTCACCAAATCTTCATCTTCAACAATCCAAACTAGCCACATAGAGGAGAAGGAGGAGCACCAGTTCCTACATAGTGACATTGTGTAGGAAAAAGTATGTGTTATTACTTTGAATGAACTACATATGTGGGATGCAATGCAAGAAGGAGCATAATATCATAATAATCAATATGCATAATCATAGTAAATGAATAAGGGTCAAAGATGATGGATGATCAATGCATCTTTGAAGCATAATTTGAAACAACATAAAAATCTTAAGACATTGTATGCATATTTTGTAAAAGGGTATTGCCACGATCCAAGCCTAGGGCCTAGACGTGACACGACGCATGGGGAACCCGAACGGACCCTAAGCAAGCCTCTTTACATATCATTACATATCCATGGTCACGGAAGCAATAAAATACAACAAGAGATAGTAAATAGGGACAATGGCGCTAAGGGACAAACTTCATATCATAAACATCAAGAGTCGAGAGAGAGTAAAATCTCATAGCATAATAAAAATCATGTCCAACAACATTTCTAAAACTTAGATACTTAGCAGGGGCCAAGATAAGCTATCGAGCTCACCCTCATAGTCAACATAAACATTAAAGAGAGATAGCCATAGAACATAACATAAGATCATAAACATCATCGCCAAAATAGAGGACTCACCAAACACTTTGAGAGAAGTCGTACTAGCCACTTGGAGGTGGATGATCAAGTGGGGCTCCGGGTCCTACATGGTGACATCATGTAGGCATAGAGTATGCCTCAGTACATTTAAATGTACTAAGTATGTAAGATGCAATGCAACAAGTGATAAGCATCATAAGAAAAATACATAATACAGGCAATGGATGAGCATACAGCTATATGACATGTATGAATGATGCTTGAAGTAAAATCATGCTTATATAGAACATAATATATGTGTAAGGAGAGACCACTAATAGTTAATATCCAAGGCCTACCACCCCCTTGGAGAGGCGAATGAGGTACGAACCTCAATAGGTTGATGAGGTACAAACCCCTCCCCAACATGGTTGATGAGGTACAAATCCCCCAGCATGGTTGATGGAGTACAAAACCCCTAACGTGTTTATCAAGGTACAAACCCCTTGACACAGCTGCACGGGCCTACCACCTCTCGAGCGAGGCGGTCGAGGTACAAACCCCTCAACAAAGTTACCCGAGCCCACAACCCCCCGAGTGAGACTGGGTCAATTCCTAACAATATAGAGATAATATCATATACGTACATTCCCTTCATCATGATATAGTCATTCAACTCGTAAGCCATGTATTGGATCTTTAATTCCTCAAGAAACTCATAACCGGACATTTTATCAAATACTTGACAGGTGTATTGTGCTAATGTAAAACCATGGAATTCAAAAGTGTAATTATGCTATAAAATTCATTGTAAAACTATCAATAGATACTTGGTAACACCCTCAAGTAAGATACATCAAAACCCTTCATCAAATCTTACAACAAATCTTAGAGTCATAGCTCAAAAAATGCTAAAACAACCATACTTTCATGAAACCCGAACATGGTGTGCAGTGAAATTCATAATAGGTAAGACGTATGAATAAATCAACTTTAAATCATGCAATTTTAAGTGAGTGAAAGTTTGGGTATCATGGGTGAATAGAACTGATGAAAGAAACCCACATACCTTGACATTGGAGAACAGCTTGATGAAGATTGGAAATGGAGACTTGAAGCTAGAATGATAACCTTAGAATCCAGATGAGTTTTGGGACTTGAAATTTGGAGATGAAATATTGTCTAAGTGTTTTAGAGAGTATTTGGGAATCTCATGGATGATAGGAGGGTGAAATAAGGCTAAGTATAGGTACTTTCATGCATGGGAAGGCTTAGGCCCAAGACCTAAAAGTCTTGGACTGGACAATAAAAAATATTGGGCAAACATTATACAGAGGGGCACCCTTGGGGCGTCGCGTGAGGATAGCAAAAACGTCACTGGAAATCGCATTTTAGCAATTTCAAATTTTTGCTACGGTTGCTCTTAAATCGAGGTTAGACCCATTCCCCACTCAATTTGACCCCCTGAAGAAGAATACGAAGTCTAATTTTCGATATCGCACAGAGATTTTGAGATATATGGAAATTATGATTTGAGGAACTTCCGGCGCACATTGTCGGGCACTTTTGGGGGTCGTTTCAGTATCTCCCCCTTGGGAACATTCATCCCTGAATGTCAAAGAAATGTATATGATAAGAGTAATCATGAAGAAATTATCTCCAACAAGAATGCAACAACATACTTAAAACATCATTTTCAAAATCTCCACATAAGTGTAAAATTCACCATGAACTTTATCAATATAAACATGGATGCATGCAAATGACTTAGGGGCTGGAACATGAGACATGAAATCACATAGAAGACTTGGAATTAGTACCTTAGGCTTGAGTAGGATGCAATAGATAAGGGTATTGCTTTTGCATATCCGCTTCGGCCTCCCATGTAGCACTTTCGACTTTTTGATTCTCCAAAGGACCTTAATGGAAGCAACATCCTTGTTCCTCAACCTCGTAACTTGCCTATCCAATATCTCTACTGGAACCTCTTCATATGACATGTTGTCTTTAAATACCCCCACAACATCAAGAGGCATAATGGCATTAGGATGACCTACATACTTCCTTAATATAGACACATGAAAAGACAGGATAAACCAATTCCATTTAACTAGGCAAATCTAACTCGTACAACACCTTACCAGTCGTCCTCATAACCCTATAAGAACCTACATATATAGGTCTTAACTTACTATTCTTGCAAAAATGAACAACACCATTCATGGGTGACACTCTCAAATAGATCCAATCACCAACCTTAAACTCAAGCTCCCTCCTTCTCATATCGGCATAAGACTTTTGCCAACTTTGGGCTATTCTCAACCTTTCTCGAATCATCCTTACCTTATCCATAGCATCCGCAACAAGATCAAGACCCAACAAAGCCTTCTCTCCAACCTCAAACCACCCAACCGGGGATCTACAATATCTACCATAGAGAGCCTCAAAAGGAGTCATGCCGATGCTAGAATGATAGTTGTTGTTATATTCAAACTCAATCAATGGAAGATGATCATCCCAGCTACCCTTAACATCCAATACACAATCCCTAAGTCTGTTCTTAAGTGTTTGGATAGTTTTTTTGGCTTGGCCATCCGTTTGAGGGTGAAAGGTCGTACTAAGCTTTTACTTTAGTTCCAAAGCCTCTTTGGAAGGACCTTCAAAAGTGTGAAGTGAATTGTGCACCATGATCCAATATGATGGACAAAGAAACCCCATGCTAGCTCACCAAGTCATGAAAGTACAACCTAGCATAATCTTCAGCCCCATATGTCGTCTTAATAGGTAGAAAGTGAGCCGATTTCGTCATTCTATCAACCACAACTCAAATTGAATCAAAACCTTTTCTAGTCTTGGGAAACCCAACGACAAAATCCATTCAAATTAACCTCTTCCCACTTCTAAGTAGGAATCTCTATGTCATGGGTTAGGTCACCTGGCCTTTGATGTTCAGCTTTGACTTGTCGGCAACTATGGCAATCGGATACAAATTTTGCAATGTCCCTCTTCATGCCATATTGGCTTATGTCTTGTTGCATTGCATTCTACATATTTAGTACATTCAAACATACTAATGCATACTTTATGCCTACATGATATCACCATGTAGGGACCGGAGCTCCTCTTGATAATCCTCCACGTGGCTAGTAAGATACTTCAAACACAAGCTTGGTGAGTCCTAAAGTTCGAGGAAACTATCTACTTTTCTTGCTATTTTCAAGACTTCTTTATGTTGAACATTTGACATTATTAGGGTGAGCCTGGAAAGTATCTTGGCGCCCACTCCATTCCAAGTTAGTGGTGTATCTTGGATATGATGATGTTATTATGTTATGAGCTTGACTCTTATGTTTTCTTTATATTCAAGACTTTCCTTAGCCCCACTTTCCATTTTATATATCTCTTGTTGTTGTTTATGTTACTTCCACGAACAAGGATGTGTGATTGATATGCTAAGAGGCTTATTTGGGTCCCTTCGGGTTCTCATTCGCCATGTCACATCTAGTCCCTAGGCATGGATCGTGAAAAACTTGGTATCGGAGCACTAGGTTGTTAATGGTCCACATATTCCAACACACCGCATCAATTAGAGTCTTATACATGGTTGTGAAGTGTGCCACAACTATGAGTAAGAGGCTATGAGGCATTTTAGGAAATGTTTCCCTTCTTTATGATCTATATCGTGCTATAGAAGTTAAGGTAAGGATTCTCCCTAACGAATGTTCTTTGTTATTCTAGATCATGTCGATTTCCAGAGGAAGAAGATGCCGTACACCCGAGGAGCAACCGGTTCCTCCCACTCCTCAAGCTCCTCTAGAAGGAAGAGTAGACCAATTCTAAGATGTTATTACAATGTTGGCTCATGTTGTGACCAACCAAATCATCCAAGGATGCAAGCCTCCCATGCTCCTACTCAAGCCTCAAGAGTGAGAGATTTTACTAGGATGAATCCACCGGAGTTCTATGGGTCCAAAGTGGATGAGGATCCCCAAGAATTCATCCATGAGGTGCATAAGGTGTTTTCCATTATGGGGGTTGATTCGGAGGAAAAAGTAGAGTTGGCAGCCTACCAACTCTAAGGGGTGGCTCAAATTTGGTTCATTCAATGGAAGTTGGAGAAGGGGAGTGATGGTGCTATCCCTTGGGAAGAGTTCAAAGCCATATTTCTCAACTAGTTCTTCCTATTAAGCTAAGTGAGGCAAACATGATGAAATTTATGAACCTTAAGCAAGGTTCCATGAGTGTGAGGGAGTATGCCCTCAAATTCAACCAACTCTCTAAGTATGCTCCATAATCAATTGTTGAGCCTAGGTTAAGGATGAACAAATTTGTGTCAGGTGTATCCGACTTGGTTAATAAGGAGTGTCATACTGCAATTCTAGTATGGGACATGGATTTGTCACAGCTTATGACATATGTCGAGACCCTAGAGGAGGAAAACTTAGAAAGAGAAGGGTTGGTGAGTCCAAGGGCTCGATTTGAAGGTGGGTTCCAAGGTTCTAAAGGTGGTTGGTTTCCTCAAGCTCATATATTCCAAGGCCAAGGGTCATCCAATGCTTCCAATAAGAGGTTTGCTAATGATAGATTGCCTAATCAAAGATTCCAAGGTGGTAATGGAGGAATGGTAAAGCCTAGATGTCAAAGGTGTGAAAAGAATCTTAGTGGCCCATGTTTGAGGAATTCTAACACTTGCTTTGGTTGTAGTGAGATTGGTCACAAAGTTATGGATTGCCCTCAAGCACAAAACAAAGGGGAAGAGGAGGCCACCAAGGAAAAATAGATTTTATACTCTTCAAAGGAGACAAGGAGTTGATGAGGTGCCCAATGTTGTTACCGGT
>JAPFFP010042079.1:0-14492 GCA_026153255.1 Solanum medicagineum | reverse complement strand
CATCGGGCGCCTCATTCACATCTTGCCTCATTTGAAGAGCATAGAAACGATCACGTCTTAGATAACCCCCTTGATCAACATACCCACCTTAGACCTCTTGATTCATATGCCTACCTTGACCTTGAGGACAACATTCCTTGTTATTGTTCCGGATCATCCCACCAACTCCTCCATGGAACCTTGTGTTTGACAGCCCATTCTTAGCAACTCTCTTGCTTGGAGCACCACCGGACTCCAA
The DNA here is from genome assembly GCA_026153255.1 of Solanum medicagineum. Lineage (NCBI taxonomy): Eukaryota > Viridiplantae > Streptophyta > Magnoliopsida > Solanales > Solanaceae > Solanum > Solanum medicagineum. Next base: position 14,254 of record JAPFFP010042079.1, on the reverse strand, counting down.
ATCTTGGGAGCCACCATCAAATTGAGACCTCTTGGCCTTATTAACCCTTCTTTTCCTCAACTTCTCCTGCTCTATTTGTTTGGCATAAGTCATCACGCGGGACAAATCCATGTCATTAATCAACATAGTGGACCGAAATTCCTCATTCACCAAATTGGAGACACCCACCATGAACTTGTTCATCCTAGCCCTTGGGTTAGTAACCAAGTGAAGGGCATCTCCCATTAGTGAAATCATTTTCATCAGTACCCATCCAAACATGAGGTGGTCTCCCTTTGGTAATATCCAACTGCATCCTTACTTTGGCCATACTACCTCTAGTTTTCTGAATAGAAGCTGCATCCAGGTAGAGGGTTTTTCCAACAGGAGCTAACAGGGCTGAGATGAACTCCTTATTATAGTTATGCCATGGTAACTCATGAAGTCTGACCCAAACAGGCACTATAAGTGTCTCTTTCTTAAGAGTAAATGTAGGGGTCCACTTTTGAATCCTCATAATTTGTCCTTCAATAAATATTTTCTGCTTGCTCCATATAGTGTTGTGGTCCTCATCATTGTCCAAATCAATATAGATCTGCCTTGCATTGAAGTGAGAAATTTTAACACCTCCTATCAGTTGAGTTTGCTGAATAAAGATCTTCCTGATAAATTCAACCTTTTGCATAGTGTTTGAAAACTTCCCCACAAGAGTATACTTGCATTTGTTGGCCAACTTCTTCATGAAATCCTCCTTCTTAAAAAAAAACAGCTGGAAGCCCTTGTCTGGTAGTAAATATGGGAGGACTGATCTCCAGAGGTGGCTCATTTTGAGCTTGATTAGCCCTTATCTTGGTAGCATAAGAATGAACAATAGTAAAGGGAGGTGGTTCAGTAATTTTGTTGGATTTAGAGAAATTATTAACATTAGGAGCAGGATTCTTTATATTAGTTTCAAAAGTCTATTGGGAACTGGAATTGTGATTGTGGTGAGGTTGTTGAGGTTGTCTTTGGAAGTTGGAGAATAATTTAATCAGGTCTTAGGGCTTGGGGGTTTGGAATTTAGGTTGAGGAGCTACTTGCTTGTTCAAATTATTGTCAACCCCAACAGTACTCTTGTTACTCTTATTAAGATCCCTCCCTTTATTCTAAGACCCAGAATACATACCCTCCTTAACAAATTGAGAAGTATCAACATCTACACCTCTAGATTGATCCTTAGTTTTCTCCTGAGTAGAAATATTTCCACTTACAGAAGCGTTAGCATTATCAAACAGATCAGTCGACTTGTTCCCAGTCTTAGGAGAAATACTAGAATTATCAACTTTAGCACTAATAGCATTATTCAGAGGAATTAAGTTAGAAACCTACTTGCTAAGGATGATGAACCCTTAGAATTTACACCTTGGTCAATAGCTTGCGTGGAGGCACACTGCCTTGATCGAGCACATTAGAACTATCAGAAATTGGCTTCCCAAACTTCATGAGACTAGTGTGAATAGTTGTATTCGTGTTTTGAATGGCCACAGACCCCTCTATTGCAACATTAATCCCTTGTCTTGGTACATTCAAATTTGGCGAAGATTAAACAATCAAAACCCTAGAACTTAAATTAAAATCATTTGATGCATTAACATTTGGGGCTTTTGGTTCCCCTAGCTCCTTCTTGTTGCTAATTGCATTTTGGCATGCCCCTTGGCCATCGAATGTTGCTGAAACAACTTCTCCTCCAACTAACATGTCATATCCCTAGCTTCCATATTAATTGGAATTGAGGCATTAACAATTGGGGCTTTTGGAACTGAAAGATCCTCCTTGGTCGTACCTTCAAATTGGACTATGTCCTGCCCATTGAATTCCACCAGAATTTCATCGTCACCAACTAGGTCATTTGAAACCCTAGTTTTCAAAATAGATGAAATTTGTGTTGTAACTTTTGGGGCTTTTGGTACTGGAGGATCCACCTTGGCCCTAGGAACCGATTCATGTGTGCCTTGACCCACAAATCTACCGGATCTCTGTCACCTCCTTGTGAATATGTTCGGCCATCGATTCCACTGGTGGAATTGGCCATAAAATTTCTAGTGGATTCTACCAAGCCTGGGGAATCCATCCCTGCTAGTCCTATATCACGAATCACATTGGAAGGTTGCCCAATTTGAAGGCATATGTTAAGCGATTTTGAGGCGATTCTCACCAAAATCACCTCATTGATCTCGAAATTGGCATGATGGAATTGTCCAAATTTTGGACCGTAGATAGATCAAGAAATGAAGAATCTTTAGCACCCATTGATTTAACTCAAACCAAACTAGGATTCATTAAGGAAATAATTTTTCGATCCCTCAATAGTTCTTCTTTAGAAATTGCTACAGTGATCGCTAAACTGATTTGCAAATTCCCAGAGCTATGGGATGAATCTGAGCGCGTAGTGTACTGGAGATGATGCACCATTTCAAGGCGCTCCTGTTGAGCTTGGTCCGGTGGTCAGTTGTTTTCCACTAGTGCCTCACATGCCATCATGGCGAAATTGGCAGTGCGTAAACTCTAGAGAGCGTATTTTTAGAGAGAGCGCGTAGAGTGAGAAACAAATTGGAAAAACGACGAAGCGATCGCTTAAGGGATTGGAAAATGGAGTTTGGGAGTCAAATTTTATTTTGACACCCTTTTAAATGAAACCAGGTTAGATTTTTTTAAAATCTGAAGATCGGGGCTATGATACACCGAATACGAGTCGTAGGCTGTCCTACGACTCGTAGGTCCCGGTCTCATAGTAGACCCAACACTTGCAAAAATTCAGAATCTATACCTTGACACTACGAACCCCACTTACAACTCATAAAGGGTCCTATGAGTCATAAGGTTGGCTCGTAGTGTTTGTGCCAACTTCTGATACTCACTGATTCCCTCTACGAGTCGTAGTGTGCGCAATGACTTGTAGGCCTTATCATAGAGGCTACTCTAAGTGCCATTTTTCAAGTCTTCAGTTCTTCAATTTTTCACCTACAAACAAAATTTCAAAACACTAAAATTCAAAAAATATTACAACTGCATCAATGTTTGTCAACCAGAAACAAACTCAAACCTTATACGTAATAATCTTAATAGTCAAAAAGAACACTTAAACCAAATCAACAATTATAAGAAAATGCTTGGGTTGCCTCCCAAGAAGCGCCTTATTTAACATCGTTGCTTGACTCAGTCATCTTTTGTCATCAACAGTCATCAAGGGACCAAACCTCACTCTTAAACTTGTTCGGGTGCTTCATGGACTGGCAAATATCGAATACTATCTCTATATCATTGTCCCTAAATTGCAGTTGACCCAAATCCATATCAATAGGGCTCTCCCAGTGGCAAGAAATGGTCTCCCCAAAATAGTAGGCACCTCAAAATCAACTTTGTAGTTAAGGATTACGAAGTTAGCGGGAAACATGAATTTATCAACTTTAACAAGCACATCCAAAAGGATTCCCTCTTTCTTTTTAATGGTTTGATCCGCCATAAGCAACCTTATTCTTGTCGGGATGGGAGTGCAAAGGCAAAGCTTTTTGAATAGAGCAAGAGGCATTAGATTGATGCTCGCTCCTAGGTCACACAATGCTCTTGCGAACTCAACATCACCAATGAGACAAGGGATGGTGAATGCACCGGGATCCTCTCGTTTTTGCATAAGGCATTTGGTCATAATCGCACTACATTGTTAGAGTTCTTGTGGGAACTCTTGGCCAAAAGTGTGCTTCTTGGTAACCATCCTTCATATACTTGGCTTACCCAGGCATTTTCTCCGAGGCCTCTAGAAGGGGAATGTTGATGGAGAGTTGTTTCAACATCCAGAGGAAGTGTTTGAATTTAACCTTCTCTTCCTTTTTCTTAAGACTTGGGGGAAAGGAGGAGGGGGTTTCGGAATTCATTTCCATTTCTCGTGCTCCTTTGCCTCTTCTTGTTTCACCCCAACAACCTTCAGATCTCCTCCCTCAACCAATACTTCACCACCAAGACCCTTCTCATCAACTTCATCCACAATTACCGGCACAGGGGGATCTATGGTGCTCTTACCACTCCGGGTCATGACCGTCATGCAATGCCCTTCATTTTTATGATTTTAAACCGTATTGCTTAATAATGTGCCCTTTTGGCATTAGTTCAACTATGAAGACACTTGCCCAAATTGTTGTTCAAGTTTCTTAATCGCCAATAAGTGAGAATCTATTTTTTCGTTAATACTTCAAATATACGCTTTCATTCCCTTTAAAGTCTCATCTTGGTGGTCGGCCTTCTTCAACAACTTTTCGAACATCTCTTCGATCCTGGAGTTTCTTGACCCGGCATCACAGTTGTGAGGTGGCACATATGGACCATTCTTATATCCCTCTCTTCTTCCCCTTTCATCATCTGGCACTTGCTCTCTCTCATAGCATCCGCCCCAATTGTCTCTATACATCCCATCATGAAGTTCCAACCTTGGTTCCTAGACCCTTCCCTCCAATAGTCCAAATTGGACCCTTGGGGGATATTCCAGTAACCCGCCACTTGGTTGCTTACAAAACTTGCATCCTAATCAAAGAATGGATCATCATAGGTAGGATACTTCGATGGTTTGTGGGTGACTACCTTGACACTTGTTTGATTTTGCTTTAAAACCAAGTCCAAACTTGTGCGAAGTTGAGCAAGTTGTTCCATGATCTCTTCGTTTACCTTTGCTTGCTCATTGTTGATGTTGACTGCACAAGAACGTTTCATCACACCTCGCTCTTGTTGACCCCATTCTCTATTTATTTTGACCACTTGCTCCATTCTTGCGGCTATCAATGCAAAAGGTTGGTCAAGAACATGTCTCCCCTGATTGTGACGGTGCAAGCTAGACTATTCTCATCAAGTGCCCGATAGAAAATCTCAACTAAGGCATCATCAACAATGTTGTGATCAGGGACCATCCTCAAGCATTTGGTGAACCTCTCCCATGTTGTACTAATAGAGTCACCCGACAATTGCTCAAAGTTGTTGATTTGGTCTTTGAGCTTCAACTTTTTAGATCTTGGAAAATATCTTTCAAGGAATACTTTCTGAAGCTCAGCCCAACTTGTAATAGTGTTGGAGGAAGCTTAGACAACCATACAGAAGCATTGCCAGTCAATGAAAGTGGAAACACCCTTAAACCAACAACATCAAGAGAATGATTTTGTGTCCCATGACACTCTTTCAAACAAACACCACATTTTGGAGATGACGGTGGGGATCCTCCGAAGGTAGCCCTGTGAAGAGTCCACGATTTTGGAGTATTTGGAGCAATCCACTCGATACCGTGAACTCAATATCTTCCAACAAAGGAGGCAATACTATGGCACCGGTAACTTCCATAGCCATAGGGTCCAACAATATTGATTCCATCCATAAGCATTTTCATTGAAGTCCCTCAACTGTGGCCTGTTACCCCTAGGTTGTAGATTCTCCTTTCTACTCATATCCTCCTCAACCTCCATATCCTCATTCACGTGTGCCATTCTTCTTGGTAGTCGATGGATCTCCAAATTTAGTGGAGCTAAGGGATTGCCTTGGCTCCTTGTGTTTGGCATACAACCTAGTACACCCTGCAAATAAAATCAAACAAACAAAAACAAAAACAAAAGTTAAATACAAGAGATTCTAGAAATCAACACTAGAACTAACTAATAGTGATTTTAAGTCAAAACCTAGCCATATTCCCTGGCAACGATGCCATAATTTGATGACTGATGTTCACGCTCCAATAAGAAAACGGTCGCTGTCAGCAATTAACATAACCATAGGTTAGGGTCGAATCTACAAGGAATCTAGGGCTTGACTACAAGAGTCCACTACTAATCATTTCAACCATAAATAACTAAAATATCTAAATGGGGGGGGGGTTGTGATTCAAAAACAAAATAGAATAAATACTAAACTAAGATGCGAGGAAACACTCAATTTTAGGGACAATTTGGGAATTGTGTTCACCATGGTTCGTTGAGTCAATTTCTCTAGGTAACATAAGTACAATTGAAAATTCGCATGCAGGATGGTAAGTTCCAGCCCACTTCAGCAGGTTAAGGTCGAATTTGACCATGGTGCCTGGTCAGCCACCATGGCATGCCAACTAACCATTAACAATTGTCCCAATCAACCTCTCCTTGGTCAAGTTTGGTTTATTAGACAAGAACACATCAATCGAATCCTGTCATCTACTTTCCTTTTTCTATTCGTCACTACCTTCGTTAGGCTAGTGATAGTAGGCAGGGTTTGGTGTTGTCCACCATCAAATGACAATCATAATGAAGGGAAATAGACAATACATGCAAACCTCAATCGTAGAAATGCAGGAAACCTAGGTTATTTTAAATCCACCACCCATGATTCCTACAACCCCAAATTGTGGGTGCTTAGCTACTCAAGGCTAAGGAAAAACATGCAAACATGCTAATACAAGAGATAAATGAGAGTTTTACCGAAAGCACTGAAGAATGTAGGCACCACAAGTTGCAAACCCAAAAGCTTGATTGATCAACAATGAATATAAAACAAGATTTGCAATCCCAAAATGGGTTTTCCAAGAGAAAATGATAAACTAGCTAAAAAAACTAAGAAATGAATCAAAACATGATGATAAAATGTCTCCAACTCGAACTCTCTTTCTAAAACCCTAACTTACACTATATATAGTATTTACAAAACAACCCTAGAATTCACACAGTAAAGACAGCTGGCAGCTGATAAGTCTCGCAGGTATGACTCGTAGGATGACCTACGAGTCGTAGTCGGGGTGTCGTATCTTGTTCTTGGCATCTTGGAATAAACTTGTATGACCCATAGGTACGAGTTGTTACTTGAGCTACGACCCGTATGTTCTTCTCGCAGTCTTTCGCCTTCAGTTTTTGGTCTAGCATTTCAGCTCTCTGATTCTTTCTACGAGTCGTAGAATGGCCTCGTAGGATTGTCCTCCACTTAGCAGAATTATGAATTTTTGGTCTTCGTTTCTTGTTACGACACAACCTACGATTCGTAGCTTGGGCTATGACTCGTAGGTGAGCTCGTATGTTCTATAATTCAGCAAAATTTGCAAGTTTTCTTCAAAATCATGCCAACCTAACTTTTCTGCAAAAACAACACAAAAAACATAAAAACCATAAAAAGTCGCATTAAGAACTCACAAAATCCCCCGTTTTAGGCATCAAATGTTCTTTATTTTGACAGCACATCATGGTGTCAGTATTCATCTTATGTGTGTTAATTTTATTGTATTTACTTCTATCATTGCTTTGCATTATTATTTGTCCTTTCTATTTCCTTTCTTTTCCTTTCCATTCTTCCCATATCTAGTTTATTATACATATTGATTCTTGAGACGAGGGTTCCCAGGAAACGACCTCTCTACCTCTATGAGGTAATGGTAAGATCTGCGTCCATTTCACCCTCCCCAGACCCCACTTGTGTGATTCCACTGGGTATATTGTTGTTGTTGTCGTTTGACCATGATACCGGACCTAGCTCGTCCCAAATATACAGACATAACAATGATACCGGACCTACCTTATCCCAACAATACAAGTATATCAATAATTTCGGACCATATTCATCCGAATAATACAAGTACATCAATAATACTAGACCATACTCATCCTAATTAGTCTCACAAGGCTTACTTAGTCACATTCTGTCTCAAGTCCCCATCAATTCATCATAATCTAACTCAGTTCATCAATAGGATCAAAATTATACCACAATTTGGCTCAACTGGAATCACTGTCCAACATCATTTCAACACAACTACTCAATTGCACAATTATCCATATAAATCTCAGAATTATCACATGACAAGATCAATAACTCAAAACCAGTCCCAAAAGGTTAGCCGAACCTACCTCGATGCTGAAACAGCACTCAGACAGGCTTTCAATCAACTCAAATCCTCAAAATTGAGTCTCCAATTGCTTCAACCACTATCAACAATAGCTACTACTCATCAAGGGAAGCATTTTGTTACCCATATTGGCATAGTTTAGGTTGAGGGGCAAAATAGTAAAAATTAGGGCTAAAATTCAAAAGTCTCAAACCTTAAAATTAACTTTGGAATCTTCTTCTACTCTAAAAAATAAAGCTTATGGGAGAAAATCCCATTAAAATCAAGCTTAAATTGAATGTGAAATCAATGGTTAAAGTTTGGAAAAACATAGTCCAAACCCCCCCAATTTTTGGTGATTAAATTCATGAAATCAAAGCAAAAAAATCAAGATAAAACTCATAGAAAATGCTTCATTAGTGTTTGAAACACTTACCGAACACAAATCTTCGACTATCCTTCTTCAAAATTGCCCCAAAAAGCTTAGAAGTTTGAAAATGTATTAAAAATGGTGTTTTCCGATTTAAAAATCATTCAAGTACAAAAAGTGCTCCACCAACGCAGAGCCTGTCCTACGATCACGGAGTGTAAAACTCCAAAGACCTCCGCAAACGCGGAGAAGAAAATTTCCTGCACCAGATATAAGCAAAATCAGCAACCTAAGTCCAATTTCCCTACTTAGAAAAAACCATTGAAACTCATCTGAACTCAGAATTTCACAAACTTTGTATGTATCCATACCAGAAACAACGACTCAGACTCAACGGAATCATCAGAAATCAGTATTAAGGCCTTCTCGCCAAATTTACCGATTCAAGTCAATAAAACTAGTTTAAAACACCAAATAACAAAACTGCGCTCGAAAACTCCAAAAATTTATGATGAGACCATCTTCAACGTTAGTTTCACCATCCGAAACTATTAGATTTTTCAGAATTCTAATTCGAGCTTCCAAACTCCGAATGTTGACTAAAGTTAAACTTTGGTTTCGAAAACGACTAAAATCACAACTTATGGCCTAAAAACCTCATTTTAACTCCAAATTCAATTCTGCAACTTCCTGCAGTTCAATTTCAACATTCCGAAGCTAATGGAATCAACGTATCCCTGATCCATCCTCTGAAACATAGAATGACACGAAAACTAACTTTTTTAACAACTTAAGCTTTCAAAAAGACCCAAACTCATGTTTCAACTATAAAACGCAGTATTTCAATTCTAACCATTAAAATAGCTCAATTTAAGCCCAAAACAACTTATGAAAGGATAAAAGAATAATTTTCATAGATAAAGTCCAAAACGACCAATCAGGTCATTATATTATTCTCCACTAGAAGCCTTAGAAAGGCTGGGGTATTTGGACCGCATGTCAAACTCCATCTCCTAAGTGGCCTCATCAACAGAACAGTACTGCCTCTGAACCTTCACAGAAGGTATATCCTTGGATTTGAATCTTTGGACCTGCCTGTCCAATATGGCTATAGGCTTCTCCTCAATGGACAAATCTAGACCCAACTCAATACAGTCATGAGAAATCACATGGGACTCATCTAGAATTTACCGATAGAGCATGGGAACATGAAAAATAGGATGAACAGAAATTAATCTCAATGGTAAAGCCAACTCATAGGCAACCTTACCAGCTTTCCTCAAAATCTCAAATGGGTCATTGAATCCGGGACTAAGCTGTCCCCTTTTCTCTAATCTCATCACACCCTTCATGGGTGAAACCTTTAGCCAAACACTATCACCAATCGAGAACTCAAGAAGCCTAACCCTCTTCTTGAGATAACTTTTCTTACAACTCTGGGTTATCAAAAGTTTACTTTGAATAAGTGGGACTTGGTTCATGGCATCCTAAACCAAATTAAAACCCAACACCTCAGCCGAACCTGAATGAAACAATGCAATGGGTGATCAATATCTCTGGCCATACAAGGCCTCAAATGGTGCCATTTAGAGGATGGAATGGTAACTATTATTATATGAAAACTACGCCATTGGTAAGTGCTAGTCACATCGGGCCCCTGAATTAATAACACATGCCCTAAGTATTTCCTCTAACACATGAATGGTGTGCTCTGACTGACCATAAGTCTTAGGGTAAAAAGAATTACACAAATCCACTGTAGTGCCCAAAACACGCTGTAAGGTCTGCCAAACATGAGAAGTCAACACATACCCTTTGTCCGATACTATAGCCACTGGCACACCATGCAATCTAACAATGTCCCAGATGTACAATCTAGCCAACTACTCTGCATTGTAGCTAGTCTTCACCTGTATGAAGTGTGCCGACTTGTCAATCAATCAATAATGACCCAAAAAGAATAAAACATGCCCAAGGCCATGGGAAAACCTGTGACAATATCCATAATCACTCTCTCCCACTTCTATTCAGGAATGGGCATCCTTTACATCGATCTACCTGGCTTTTGATGCTCATACTTTACATGTTGGCAATTCAAACACTTTCCCATAAGCTCATCTATGTCTCTCCAAATGCCAAACAACCAATAATGTTGTTTAACATCATGATACACCTTCACCACACCTGGGTGGATGGAATATCTAGCACAATCAGCCTCCTCTAATATCAATATCACCCAATCCCCAACTTTAGGCACACAAACTCTACAATTAACCCTCAGTACACCATAACCATCAATAATAGCCACCTTAGCTTCACCTCTCAACACTTTATTACGAATCATGCATAATTTGGAGTCCTCGAACAGGTGAGAACATATCTGATCAAGAAAAGAAGATCTAGCCTTGAGTGAAAGACCTATTACTGGATAATTCATAGGTAGAGCCAAAGCGTGTGAACTACACAAGTTCCCAATAACATCAATTAGTTGATTGAAATGCCAAAATACTCTGAGGAGGAGAAATTTTCAATCAGACCATCTGCCTAGCAAGTGACTAAACCTCTATAGCTAAGGTCCTCTTATCAACCCTCAAGTATGCTAAGCTACCTATACTAGTGGCCTTTCGATTCAATGTATTTGCCACCGTATTGTCCTTCCAAGGGTGATAGAGAGTAGAGATATCACAGTCCTTAAGCAACTCCAACCACCTACATTGTCTCATATTAAGATTAGGTTGAGTGAAGATGTATTTGAGACTGCACAGATCGGCAAAGATCACACAATGCACCCCATAAAGATAATGTCGCCACGTTTCAACATAAACACAACTGTAGCCAACTCCAAGTCATGCGTAGGTAGGTCCTTTCATGCACTTTTAGCTGTGTACAAGCATAGTTTATCACTTTACCCTTTTACATCAATACACCACCCAAACCAACACTTGAAGCATCATAGTATACCACAAGTTGAACTCCCTCCTCGAGCAAAGCAAGAATAGGTGCTGAAGTCAACAAATCATTGAGCTTTTTGAAGCTCAACTCACAACTATCTGACCACTAGAGTGCTACATCCTGCTGAGTTAATCTTGTTAATGGGGCTACAGTACATAAGAAACCCTGAACTAAACATCGATAACGCCCCATTAGACCAAGGAATCTCCAAATCTCAATTAATGAAGTAGGCCTAGGGCACTCAGAAACAACTTCCACCTTGACCGGATCGACCATAATACCCTGTTTTGACACAACATGGCCAAGGAATGCAACGAACTCCAGCCAAAACTTGCACTTTGTTTGAACTTAGCATACAAACTCTGTTCCTCAATCTTCGAAGTATAGTCGTCATATGTTGTACGTGATCTGCCTCACTCTTGGAATAAACTAAGATATCAACTTTGAACACAGACACAAAGATTTCTAAATAGGCCTAAACACTGGGTTCACCAACTCCATAAAAGTAGCTAGGGCATTAGTCAACCTGAGTGACATAACTACTAAGTCATAATGCCCATAATGGGTCCTAAAAGTTGTCTTTGGGATATCAGACTCATGAACTCTCAATTTATGGTATCAAGACCTCAAGTCTATCTTAGATAACATAGAGGCAACTTATAACTAGTCAAAAAGATCGTCAATGTAAGGCAAGGGATATTTGGCCTTGATGGTTACTTTGATAATCTGACAATAGTCAATACACATAGGCATAATGCCATCATTCTTCATCATAAAAAATGCAGGAGCACCCTAGGGAGATACACTCAGACGGATAGTCTTTCTTCAAACAAATCGTCCAACTACTCCTTTAGTTCCTTAAATTCAGTCGAAGCCATCTGATAAGGAGCAATAAATATGGGCTTAGTGCTTAGCTCCACATCATTAGCAAAGTCAACAGCACGTTCTGGAGGAATACTAGGAAAATCAGTTAGAAATACATCAATAAACTCTATAGAAACCATGGTAGTCTCCAGTGATAGGGACTCCTGAGAAGTAGCATAAACATTAGCTAAATGTGACAAACACCCCTTCTCCATCAATCAACAAGCAAGCATACAAGAAATATCGCCCTTAAGATAGGAGCTAGGTGCTCTACACGACATCAACTAAGGCAAATCAAGGAAAGATAAGGTCACGGTCTTTGCATGATTGTCAAGAATAGCATAATGAGGGGACAACTAATCCATACATATATAACATAAAAATCTACCATGTCTAACAATATCATATCAACAATAGTATCTCTCCCCATAAAAGTCACAACACAACAATGATAAATCTTATTCACCACTAATGATTCACCTAACAAGGTGGAAACACAAATAGCAAAATATGCTGATACATATGAATAAGTAGATCCTGGACGAAATGAAATTGAAGTCAAACATTGGCATAGTAGAAACATACATATGATAACTGCATCAGAAGCCTCTACCTCGGCCCTATCAGGAATAAGCATAGCAAACTCTATGACCATCATTAGCCTGTGGACCTCCACGGGCACCACCTCTCTCTTTAGCACGACCACCTCTAGCACCACCCCTCATGCCCTAAGAGGTGTGTTTGGCTGTTTCCTGAGGTCTCAAAGTCTGAGTAGGAAACACTCGATATGGACAATGGTTAGTGAAGTGCCCAACCTCATTACAAATGTAACAAGCCTTAGGATCTCGCCCTTGAGATGATTTTGCTGAAGAACCACCACGTGTAGGTGCACTACCCACCTGAGTAGATCTGGATCTATCAACAATATTAGATGCTAGAAGAGCTGCCTGAATTGCTCGGCCCTGATGGCCCTGCATTTGAATTTTTCGGTCCCGTGGCAAGTCTCCACTAAACAATCTGTATAGACGGAACCTCTTCTCGACATCCTATCTATCTTACTTGATATGTTCTATCATACAAGCATGATCCACAAGACTCTAGAAAGTACCCCTAGCTAACACTAAGGAAGTTGTAGCCTCCTGAAGACACCCTACCAAGCCCTTGGCAAAACATGAATATCTCAAACTCAACAGGAATGCTAGCCAAGGCATATTGTGCTAAGCCATGAAATCTAGCCTCGTTGTTAGAAACAGACATAGATCCTTGTTCTAGCCTATCAAGCTCATCTCGGTGGCGATCTCGGAGGCTGTAAGGCACAAATCTGTCCAAAAATAACTCAACAAACTATCCCCAGGTCATAGTTAGGAATCTAATAGGTCAACGAGCTACCACTAACCTCCAACACTATTTGATAAGGCCGATGTACTGATATGAAGTGTAGGCAACTCCATGCGACTCAAGAATAGCCAGATTATATAACCGGTCTTGGCACTCTACAGAAAATCATAAGAACTATCTTCTATAGTGCATGAAAACGTGGTGAATCCAACTGTACAAACCTATCAAAGTTTTTCTGCACCGTTGTAGACACAACTGGGCTTATATAAGATAGTGGCACCATAAGCAAAGGAGGTGCAATAGATGGAGCAACAGGCAAACTCTGAAGCTGAGTACCCCGACTCAATCTAGATGCTTGAAGTAGAGAAATTACAGTCGCAAGAAGGTCTGCTAAACTGAAGAAGGACCCACATGAATCACAGCCAGCTCCCGTGATAATCGAAAGGACTAGCCGATGTGGTAGTAATTGGAACCTCAGCAGTAGCTGTGGCTAGAGGATCTCCCTCCAATCTAGCCAATAACCTTATAAGTAGGTCCTGCATTGACGGTGTGGGGAATGGAGCTGAAGCAGGTGGAATAGGATAAATTGGCCCCTCCGGCACCATAGAAGGTTCAGGAAAAGTTGATCGTGTTTGTACCTGGATGGAGTTTCCCCTAGAAGTCCTTTAAAGGCCCCTGGCCCTATCACGAGCTCTGCTTTCACTTTGAGGGGCAGTCATATCAATTGATTCGGGTTCTCCTACTGAAAGACGGGATCGAGTAATCGACATCTTGTAGAAAGAGGAGATTAGACACTTTCAAAAAGGGTAATACAAAGAAACACATCATGGAAACAAGATGTGAAAACTCTTTCCTATCAAGTATCCTTAGACACCTAAAGATGGGTGTGAAAGTCTACA